>JAJHUR010084384.1:0-14439 GCA_027495735.1 Lutjanus campechanus
ACGCATGGACAAAGGGAAGGAAATCATTAGTTTGACAAAGAGGCAGTTGTGGAGAGAAAACAATAATACTAATGTAAACAAAGCTTCCATCACTGTGTCACAGCACGGTGTTCCTCTGCATTTTTAAGCTGTAATGTTTGAGAAAAGTTAAACAAAACAGTTTGGCTTACTTGTCCGGCTAAAGCTCAGGAAGGCATTGGAATCTGTCAGTGATGCATTTCAGTGATCTACTTCACTGTCTTTTATTTTATGAACTTTTGATATTTACATTATTATTGTTATATTCATTAATTAAAGTATATTGCGCTTGGGTAACAGCAGCTAGCATACCGAGCTCCTGATTCAGAGAAGAAGTCACTCTGGCATGTTGTATGATGTGCTTATTCAAAGACAGTGTAACGAAGGACTGAATCACTTTAAAGCTCTAATATGTGATATCTCTGCATTAAAATGCCTCAAAACGCTAGACATATGTTGTACATTTTGTTGAGGTGTGTACTTAGGCTATCCCAAATGTTTTCAATGATGTCAAACCCAGAAAAATCCCAAAAAGTATTTAAGGTAACGGTGTGTTTCCTGCTAGCTGCTAGTTGCTATACGCCAGAGAGTGAGGAAAGAAGCTAGCAAACGTGACTATACATAACGTGAATAAATACATTACTTCACCTGTGAATCATCAGACAGATCATGTCAGACAGATTTTCATCAGCAATGGCGGCTGTTTAAAAGTAAAGAAAACAATTTCCATGATCACACGCTACTACACGATGTCATCAAACTATGTCTTATTGTTTTAATGTGGGAGAGACCCCTAGTGGCAGAACTTACATATTTTTTTCAGTCAGTGCATCCGTTGAAGATTTGCCACTTTTATGGGTTTTAAATGTTTATGTTTTCTAGACTAAACAGTTAGTCGAAAAAATATCTAAAGTTAAAGCTAGTTGATAATGAAATATAAATAGTTGTTAACTTGCAGTGTAGAGCAAAATCATTAAACCCAAACCGATGTTCATTATGAATGTAGAGGGTAGTTCCATTCAGATTCATCTTTTCTTTTTCATTTTTAACCTTGAATTTAACTAGAGGAATTTGAAAATGCAAGCAGAAATTCCCAGTCAGTTTGGTGAATTAAACCATTTTTCTAAAATTACAGATGACTGCCGCACTTCAAAAAGGACCTGCACTGTGTGATCAAAAATGTAACACAAATGCATCTTTGAATCTTACACCTAGCCCTGT
The DNA here is from genome assembly GCA_027495735.1 of Lutjanus campechanus. Lineage (NCBI taxonomy): Eukaryota > Metazoa > Chordata > Actinopteri > Lutjaniformes > Lutjanidae > Lutjanus > Lutjanus campechanus. Next base: position 1,240 of record JAJHUR010084384.1, read on the forward strand.
CTAAGTTCTGCTCTGCTTTTCTCCTTCCTCTCCTTTCTTTGTATAAAAGCAGAGCAAAAGGCTGCAGATATAAGCAGCAGACAGTGACTGCCACCTGTTTACAGATAAGGCTAATCACTCACAGTGAATGAAACATTAATGCTTCTTTTTCTCCTTTGCAGCCCCACGGAGGGGCATTGTTAAAAGTATCTGCAGTCACGGTGTGAAAACTGTTGCCTTTATTGTAGTTGAAGCATTGCAGACCATTGACATTATTTCCAAATGTCAAATACACCTCAGAAATCAAATAAGAGACAGATGGATACTAGAAGCTTATTGGATAAAAAGGCCTTACGATGCATTCAAAGTAGCTCGATACTGAGACGGCAGAGCTGACAGGGAATTAGAATTTGTCAATAGGAATCAGGTATGAACAGGACTTTAAGGATTAAACTAATTTTTTTCTTGACTATAGATATATCAACATTTTGTTACATTTGAGATAGTTATATGATACACCATCTTAGTATTTTTGTGCATGAGTATGTAATGTTGAACAAAGTGGCAATACTGACTGCATGTCCCATAATCCCCCTACATCTATACACTTTCTTCTGCCATCCCTAACAGTACTGGTTATCTTACATGAGAGATTTCTGTAATTATTCCTGTATTTGGGTTTTGTCTGTGCTCTTCTCACTTGTGTTCAGAAGGCAGGGCTCTTTCAGAGAAATATGATGTGAGATATTTCTACATACCAATAAGAATTTAATAATATGACATACTGAGAGAGAATCTGATGACAGTTGTGGAGCAGTTTGCTCATGTTACCAGGGAGACAACAATGTCAATCAAATCTGATCCATCCACACAGTCCTAATTAAAGAGAGGCTGAGTTAAAACTCACTAAATAATAACTGAGTTGTTTTCTCCCAACACTGACTTCAATTGCTGCTTATTTAGTTATGAAAATTGAATGTTATACCTAAAGCTGCAGTAATCAATATTAATATGCTAACAATGGAAAAAAAACGAGTATCTGTAATATGAAAATAGTTTTTTTTTATGGTGACAAACCTACAGAGAAATATCCTCTCTGCATTTCCTCTCAGCTCTGGGGTGTTGCTTGGTTTAAAGAAACCCAAATGTCCTGTTTTGGTTCAGTCTTATGCATAGATCATTTATGAAAACTTTCAAGTCTGAAAAGAGAAGCCAATGCATATATATGCCTTAAATCTGCATTCTTTATAATGGCCAGCAGGGGGCAACTTTACTGGTTTCAAAAAGAAGTCCGATTGTAACGAGCCTCATAGTGAAATTACCCTACTTCACACTTGATTTATGACCTCAGTAAACAGTTTTTAAATGAGTTTACAGTCTCAATCGGAGGTTTAAATACTTCCTCTATACAGCCTGATGTTCATTTGTAAATTATGTTCCCATTTAGAGTAAAATAGACGATAAACCCAGCTATGTTTTAGGGTGGGGCTACCAGTGCAGCACACATGGCTCACAAAACTCAGATCAAACTGTCAAACTAGGCAATGATGATCAACTATGGATCAACATTCTGTTACTACATAGCCTATTTCTAACTTAATGTGTTCTCAGAAACATATTTTATTGTACTGTTTAGTTGTAATACATGAAAGATCGAAACCAGGCATTCACCTCCCTGTGTCCGATCTCCGATGGACCCTCCTGAAAGGTCAAACTGTCAAACTAGGCAATGTTGCTGAAATATGGATCAATATTCTTTTATGGCCTATTTCTCATTTGAAATGTTTTCAGAAACATAATTTTGGTGTACTGTTTGGTGTAATATGAGAAAGATTAAAACCAGTGATCTGCGTGTGTCTGGACCCCAATGGACCCTCCCAAAACTAAGGTCAAACTGTCAAACTAGGCAGTTTAGGTCAAATATGGATGAATATTCTGTTACTACATTGCCTATTTCTCATTTAAAATGTTCAGAATCATATTTAGTGTAATGTTTTGTTGTAATATGAGAAAGATCTATTGACTAGGCAGGCCAACAAGCCTCAGTATGTCACCCTCCAGCTCCATGCTCTCATCTGTTCTGTTTGTTCTAGTTGCAAAAAACAAAAAACAAAATGGCGACCCCAAAAATGCCAAACTCAAGGCATCATAACGGTTGTCCATAAACCAATGGGTGACTTCACGGCTGGTTTAGACTTGAGTCTCACCGTTCTCATTAACCTTGTTGCCAGTGGCAACAGGCAGCTGTTTTCAGTGAAAAAGCACTAACAGACCCACTGCATGATTTAAGGAATGGTTAACAGCGGTTGGTGGAGGCCAAAACAGAGCTGAAAGGAGAGTAAATATTGCGACTTACAATTGCAAGTTTGCCAGGAAAACAACTCCTATTTAATTCTACTCTTGCTCTGTGCCTTCTGGGTGAGTAAATAAACTGGATTAAATGATAAAAATAGTGTTTTTTACAGCTTGTTGTGTTGCCCTAAGCCACGACATGACTTCAAGCAAAGTATTCATTTTTCAACAAGAGTTTCAAAGCTGAAATTCTTCCACTCCACAAACCACAGGGTCAGATACATCATTATCCATGGATGGTAGAGATTAAGTGTCTGGTTAAAGGACACTTAGGCAGGGCAGGGGGCATGAAGTCAGGACTTCTAGTTGACAAGCAAGGGAACTGCTAAATACACATTGCTGCTACATCACTGAACGCTAGAGGAAAAAGTTTTATAAAAAGTTATTCTCATGCTCTTAGTATCCAATCTCTAAACCCAGGAACAATGTTTCGACAGTATAGACTCTAATTGTTGGTTGTAAAAAATAAGCACTTGTAATTAACTACTCTGTATCGTTGTCTTTGGGCCCCAGGGCGAAGGGAAATTGACCCAGTTCCCACCCAACACCCCCACTCAATCCTGCATTTCTCAGCTATAATCTGACATTCGGCTGTCAAAGCATGCCCACTCACTCAGCAGTACAGCTGTGTTGTTATTGTTTCCTAAGGTTATGTGAACTTATAGACCCCAACCCGTCCTGCATGTGGTAAGCACAGATCAGCCACCACACGCTGCACAAGCCAGGGAAGCGAGCAACTCCTGTGGACTCCCAGAAAATGTTACCGTAGCCTCAGGCACTGTGTGAGTATGTGTGTGGGCCAAATACTGAGGTCTCAAATAAAACCTAACTGACTGCCCGCTACAGTATGCAAGCAAGGGGATGGGAAACACACAAACAAACACACACACACACACACACACACACACTCCACTTGTTCATCCATCTGCCCAGACACAAGTCACCCCTCCCGCTCAGTAAACGAACATCATGTTGTTATTTATAGACGACCCTGCTGCCGCATATGATACATTAGTCACAGGGGAGGGCAGGCACAGACACACACATACTGTACACTCATTCACACACACACGCACACTAGGGGGCTAATAATTCCAAAGTCATTTGATGTTCATTAATGAAATTCATCTCTTGTCAGGTGTCATAAAAGTCTATTGCACCCTTGTGGGCAATTAAGCTGCTGTGGTGTCTAAGTTTGTAAGAGGATCGTTTTTTATCTATTTGTATATGTTATATCCTACTCTTCCACTGTTTGTCTTATCTCTGGAGTGTGTATCCTGTCAAACATAAACCTGCATACTGTGTGTTAGTAAGCACGTCTGCCTGGGGCTAGGAGTTAAGTATGGGGCGGCTGCTGTGCAGATGCGCTCAACTGACACTAACTGGGCAGAGAGGTGAATTTCATATTTGTAGTTAAGGCGCACCAACAAAAACACCAGTTTATTAAAACAAAAAATATCCATAAGAGCCTCAAACTACATGTGACCGTGAGTTTTTCCTCAAAAAAATTCACATTTATGTGATTCACCTTGAAATTATGACATTTTACTTTTTTCCCCCACATTTACCCTGAAACATTTTGCTGCCCTCGGTTATTTTAGTAACGACTGGGTTTACTCAGAAAGCCAAACAGCAGCTAAACAAAGACCACATGCTCATGGGGTTGTTGGGGTTGTTTTAAGCTGTAGGTTCAGAGTAGCGCCCGACCAATGCAATGATCGTGGGTAACACTTGTGACAACGATATACGTATAATGGAGGCAAGATATTTTACAGCTGAACAATAAATGTTATTGTCCAAAATGACAGGTCAATAGAGCAAAATATATGTTTATATTAAACTTGAGATAAGAAAACAGATCAAATATACATAAAATATAAAAAGTTTTCATATCAGCACATATCGGACAACACTTATGCCAATTCCGATATAGACTGATGTAGCTGTAATGGGCAAATATCAGCTGATGATATTGGTTAACCAATATATGTGTCAGGATCAAGTTCAGAGTTACATCCAGGTATGGAAGTAATGAATTACAATCACTCAATTACAGTGATTGAGTTATTTTTTGGGGAACTTGTACTATTCTGAGTAAGCCTCTAATTTTACTCCTATTTACATATACATGACATTGTGTAATCTACTTTGTAACCTTTAATATCATAATTCACTAAGTAGCCTACAATTTGAATTAGGGATGCTAATATTCAATCATTAATTGGTTAATTTAACAAATTTATAAACCAGCTATGTATGTTTTGTGTAATCCAAATAGGGAGTTGGAGCCATAGACTGTATATTAAATGGGTTAATATCTTATTTAATAAATACAATCTATGGTTGAGGCAAATTGTTTCCCCCTGCTCCCTTTTCCTAAGACTTGGGGAAACTCGGGCTGGCTGCAGAAGCACTGCACAGGATAAACGCAACATCGTAAACTGACAAACCGAAGTAAGAATGAGTCCTACACTGCTCTGAAAATAAACACTCTCCTAAGTTAAGTGACTGCTTCACTGCCGGCCAGACTCCATTGAGATTTCTCATTTTAACAGGTATAAACATCTACTCTCTAAAAGATTAATGATTTCGTACGACTTATAAACAGACACTTACTCATTTAGCAAACATTTGGCATTAATTTGAACTCTAATTATGTGAAATGGGCAAACAAAAAGTTATTTCAGCCGAGAACAGGAATTTCAAAAGGGGAATACCAAGAATGGAGCATTGTTGTCAGAGTAAAATGTATTTCAATTTAACATGTTTTCTTTATCTCTAATGACATATTATAGTCATTTTATGATTTCTTGGATTTCTCCTTTAAATGAAACTTAAACTGAGAGTGTTTTGTGTCTTATTAAATATTAATGATTAATTATCTGCATTTTTTTTTTTAGCAAAAAAAGCTAAATGGGCCAATGAAAATCATGACACCCAGATGAAAAGACAGGCTGCAGTCACAGGTTTGGAGACGTGAGTGTGACCCGAGTCATTTGGAATTTAGACTGAATATTTGGAGAAAGAGAAACTCCTTTCAAATGAATGCATGCAATTGATAATGGATTAAACACCAACAGTTAAAAAGTAACTACTTATTAATTTAACTTAATAATTAGTGCTTTTAGTTGTGTATTTTTTAACACTAGTAGTTTTACTCGTAGTTGAGTAATATTTCAGTAATGTAACAGTACTTCAACTTGAGTACAGGTTTTAAGTGCTCTTTTCAACACCAGTTACATCCTGTACTCCTAACAGCTCAACATCTAAGAGTGGTTACTGGTTTATTGAGAGTTAAGCTCCAAACATGTAAAGTTAATTCATGTCTGTGTGTACATCACATAAAATGGCCCGTCGCTCAAGTCTCTCTCTGGGGGGGTTTGAATGTGTCTGCTGGTCAGTGGAGTGAATCGGGACCCAGTGGTTGACTGAGGATCAGTAATTAGTGGGTGTGCTGGGGGTTTGGATTAGCATATGAATAGAGACAGTGGGGAGTGGGATCATTCTTCATTGTGCTGCTGCCAAGTATCCGTCCTCACAGCAGGCCTTTTGCAGCCAAGTTACTGAATTCAACTAAAGTCATGCAAAAAAAGTTGCTGCACTGAGGTCAGTATACAGTAGTTTTTAAGCCTCACTGATTAAATTTTTTACTTACCGGGGCAGAATTTTGTTGCTAAGCAATAACCATTAAGACTCACAAGTACCGACTTGGATGGTATTTGTTGCCTAGCAACGACAGAAACAGAATTCAGCTGTGGTGGTAAAAACTCTATAGAGCCTCCATAGAGCTTCTATCAGTGTTGTAATGTTTTAGAGTCAGTGTTTCATTTTTGTTTTCTAATCCAAAAGCATTATTTACAAACACAACCAAACTCTGAAAATACTTAACAATTGTATTTTTTTTAAAGAGGCTTTGTTGCTACAATTATAATTAGCATTATTTAAGAAGTAGGTATATTATATATAAACGAGGAGCCCACCACAACATAAATAAGTACAGTGTGGTTAAATGTACAAATGGATGGCTGACACAATAAAATAAAGCAATATCACATGAGAGGGCGCACTGCTGTTGAATATCAGCATGGCTGTGATTCGGTCACAAGCACAAAGCCGAAGATAATTTCTTCTTTTTTTCTTTTTTTTAAAACACACCCATTTATTTGGCTCCACTAACACAAACAGTTACACAACTGGAGTGGGACTGGACTGTTGCCAAGCAACACAAACATTTTCCTGCCCAGTATCGTTAGCTTGCTAGCTTCTTTGTGTCGGCCCACCGTACATGTTACCGCAGTCGAGTTCCCCTTTTCTTGTTGAGTTGGATCCATTCAACTGCCTCAACACTGTATTCAGCTTAGAGACTATAAGGCAATGTTAATATTTTTGAGACTCACCCTGGTGCGGACCAAACAACCTGACTGAGACCGTTTGAAAAGGGTGGTCTCAGCCCGCTTCCAAGCGGACTTTGGTGCTCTTTGTTTGTGGTCTAAGAGCAAATACACCACAGGATAAATCCATCAGTTAATCATACAGTCTGTTCAGGAAGCAATCAGATAATTGATCTGTATATGCTATGTATACATTTCTACAAATAATTTCTCGATTCTCCATAATAAGCCCCAAATCATTACAAGATCCCTGCCTCTGCCTGTTAGTTTTTTTTAACACTAATGTAATCATTATTAGAATGCCTGTAAAGTGGAGTAATACATGTAGTTACAAGTCCCAGTGCTGATATACTCGATATCAGCACTCATAGAAGATATCTTGTCCAATCAAACTACTTTATCACAACTAACTGTTGTATTAAGTCGCTTTATCTACAGAAAATGATTTTTAGTGCAGCTTACGGTGGCATGTGTGCAGAAGAGTTATTTGGGCAGTGGATTTTTTCCTGTAGTGTCTCATAAAATTGCTAAAAGATTCAGGCAGACAGCCATGGACTGAGACAAGTTTGTTCCGCATTGATAAGCTTCATTAATTAATCAGCACATGTACCTTGCACAGGGAAGACACAGAGAAACACTGTATGTATGGGTTCAATCATAATCTTTGCCGGTCTGGGAGTAAAGAATATATGTATTTTATGAGCATCATTCATATGAGAAGAAGAACCCAAAAATCACACTAGTAAAATGTTTTACCTCTAGAAAGGAGAAGGTATTATATTTATAGTACTTCCTGCTTTCAGCAGTCAGGGTTGTGCCTCAGGGTCACTGCTGTGCAGACAGTCTAAACACAATGTATAGATACCTACTCCACAACCTGTATTTAGTGATTCAGACCATGCCTCTGCAATGCAGAACTTATGGGCTGCACCAAAATCACCTGCTCATTGATAGCATCTGGAAAGGCCAGCCAATGAGGTGGAAAAGATGCTGTAATGCGGGGCCGTGCTGATGTGAATTCTTGGGTTGCTTGATTTTTATTTTTTCGAGCAAAAGGAAATGGTTTAATGTCCCTAGAGGAGTAACGAAATGGGAGTTTTTGTAGCTGAACGGTATCTTGATCTCTTATCAAGATCATCTTATCTTATGGGAGAACGAGGCTCAGCAAAAAAAAAAAAAAGTCTTTCTCTGCAGAGTCAGAGCACACAGTACACCCAAATAACAAACACACACAGCAGTGGAGGACAGAGGGGCTGAGGAAAAGATAGAGAGAGAAAGAGACTGAGAGTAGAGAGATGTTCCCCAGGAAGATCACAACATTTACCACGACTGTGTCATTTATGGCCACTGTTGTGCAGAAACTCTCACATCATGTCACTTGTGGGTAGAAGCTGCAGACAGCCCCCAAAGAAAGAAACCGAACATGCCCTCAGGCTCCTTCTACAAATAGAGAGCTTACATTGTGGCAACAGATACTGCATGACAGGATCAGAATGATCAGAAACTATTGTCTTCTACTTCATGTGAACCACCGCTATAACCAAACAACCCAGTATTTCCAAGAAAATGTTTTCCAAAAGTTATTTAGGATCACATCCAAGCACGCCACATTTGAAACATTTCTATTAATTCTTTCTGGGTTGTGACTTCATGGATCTGCAATAGACAACCGCAATGCAATTTATATTCTACAAAATTGCCTCACTGTATTTGAGGTCATTCTTGCAGTTAAAGTTCATTGCATGTAATGATTGTTTAAAATTCTTAATAATGAAGCAACTCAGTTTTGTGACATAAGAAGAACAAGATAGCTATCGCAGACCTACTCCCATGAATTACTGTAACTTGGCAACTGCCCACATGTCCTCCTCTATCCAGCTGCTTCCCACTTTAATCAATGAAGGTCTCTAAGCTCTGCTACATATATAGGAAAAACTATTTGAAAAGTGCAAAATGTCTGAAATAAGTAATTTGTAGGGATATTCAGTAAGAGGCAGTCACAGGTCAGTCATCAAAGTAAAAGTGCTTAAGACTTGAGTTAGTCTGCTAATCAAGGCCAATTTTGACAATGAGGTGGAGTCTACAGGCTTTACTCATACAACAACACACCCAGATGACTCAAGTACAAAGTGATGCCTTGCTGCTTAAAGTTTCTTAAAGGTCCAGTGTGTGAGATTTAGAGGGATGTATTGGCAGGAATATAATATTCCTTCATATGTTTTCATTAATGCATAATCACTTGAAAATAAGAATCATTATGTTATCATTACCTGAGAATGAGCCATTTATTTATCCATCTATCTACGGAGGTCACAGTTCCTGGGACTCCCTAAAAACTTTCACCCAGATGTAGCTGCTCCACGACCATCTAAGCCTGTGCTCTGAGCACATGCATACAATATGAGATCAGCTTATGTAATGCATGCAAAGTATGAAGACATACAGAATATACTATTCATGTTTTCCTATAAAATGCACATTCGGTCTTACACCTGAGAGTGAGCTGACAAGTTACTGGCTGACACAAGAAGAGTCATGAGTTCATTCTACCAGGGTGGGTCACACCAAGACAAAGAACAGACACAAGTCTTATGAAAACACAGAATTATGTTCACTGCACTAATCTGTTTATTCTCAGCCCTCCTCTTGGCTCCTCACTGTTTAAACTATCTGAGAATGGATAATACTGAGCAGCTGGAGGATAGGAGACAGCTCTTTGCAGTGGCAACTGCCTATCTAAACCCGAGGGATTACATAGACAGTTGTGTAACCCAAAGGTCACCAGTTTCACGCCAAATGTTAGTCCATACCAGCTGAATTCCCAAAGTGTTAGTGAAGGAGACTTCAGTTCCTTATCTCTGAAGAAAAACAAAGTTAGAAACTAGCTAATCAACATAGTGGGGCATTTTTAGCAGCAATGAGACAGATATTTTTCTCATGAGACAGTGCAGAGTGAATACTGGACAAATCTAAATGAACGCTAATGTGGCTTGTTTGCCTAAACGTTCATCAAAACAACTTTATGAGATGAAACGTCTATGTTGGGTTTTCAGCTCGGCCCAAAAAATGCAGGTTCAAAGAACCAGTGTGGCACCTAGTGGTGAGGTTGTAGATCACAATCAACTGAACACCACTCGCTTCACCCAAGCAAGGAACTTATCCATACTTCTAAGAACTAGGGCTGCACCTTATCATTATTTTTTAAATGATTAATCTATTGATTTTTTTTTTTTGATTAATCAATTCATCTAGCCTAATGATTATTCTGTTATTATTTAATTATACAACAATTAATTTGCCTAAAATACATATCTTACAATCTTACAATTTCACACATATCAAAAACTTGTCTCGATATTTTAAAATTTTATTCCATCATAATCCTGAAAAACAGACACATAAAGCACATTAGAATAATGATGATAGTGGCATATTTTAAAATTTGTCTAATTTCCACCATATTTAATAGACTCCATGTCAGATGCCTGATCAAATAAATACTGGGCCTCAAATTCAAAAGGAGCTATGATGCATGTTAATTGAATTACTTACAGAATAACACCGTCAGATGACGCATGATGTAAAGTTAACAACTGCAGTGCAGATATCACTTTTAACATCGGGGTGATCAAGAGACTTCTAGAAAATCTGTCTTACGTGACTTCTACTAGGTCGCTGTGTACTTCACTTCCAGCACTAGTGCGGGGCAGTTTGTCCTGCTGTGGTAAGTCACGTCCAGTTTGTGGAGCTAAAGAGAGCCAAACTGTTGCGATCACGGTGAGTCTTGCTCTCTGCAGCTTGTACTCTGGGGGAATCCATGGTCTGATCAGGCAAAGCAGTTCATAGCGACATGTCGACGCATGATATGCAAATTGACATATTTTCGTAATTGACTGCGCCAATTTTGTTAACGAATTGCCCCAGCCCGACTAAGAACTGTCCTGATTGTAAATTATGCAACTTTTTATACTGCTGGGTAGCTTAATCTATAATAGCACATCATAATTGTTCATAATAGTTTATTTATATTTTGCATTAATAACCAAAATATCATTTATCAAATAAATGTAGCCTAGCGGAGTAAAACATATTCTTCCTAATTTTGACACTAAGATTTTCACTTTACTACAGATATCGGTTCCAAATATCAGTCTTCTTGCTAACTGATCATTGGTATTGATAACAGCCCTGAAAAACCATATTGGTCAGTTCTTAATAAATTTGTTAGCCTCTGAGCTGAGTGAATCAAAACATTCTGCTAACCTAAAACATGATAATAAAAAAAAAGAACCTGATATCAGAGACCAATCGTATTCAGCTGCTAAAAGTGGATTTAGAGCGCTGTTAATGTTTCTAAGTTTGTGTTGTTTTATTAATTAGTGCTAATAAAATGAGATTATATGAGATGAGATTATAAACACAAAAGATTTAATTTCTCTTTTAATGAAAAATAACTTCAAAAAGTCAAGGTGTCACTTTAGATCTCTAAAGCCTGTTATTTCTTTTTCCTTTATACTTTTTTAATCCTTTCCCTGGTCCCTCATTAACTTTCTGTCCTAAAGACTGCCTAATTATAATCACCTGAATGAGACAAGCAACTCATGTCACTGAGTGGATATCGATGCCTCTGCTGTCCTTGCAACCGCCAGCACTGCATGTACCATCGGTTAAGAAATAAAATACACAGATGCAGCCGGGTAAACACAGCTTGTTGACACACACAGATAAGTTTTCCATTCTGTCTGACAAGGGTGGGGAGGTTAGAGGTGGGGAAGTGTGTTATTGCGCCCTCATCCCAACTCTCCCAATTTCTCTAATCTCTTGTTCTGTTCACGCTAAGCTCTCGCTCACATCCTCCCGTTTTCACATGGCCACTGTCAGCATGAGGCAGATCCAGACAGCGATGGCAAACAGACATTTTTGGGCACACCATACCGCCAAATGGACCCTGGCTCTGTGGTAAAGGCTCGAGGCTAATCTCAGACACAAACAGGTTTGCGGCCTTTGATGGGAATTAAGATACCTGCTCCTTTGAAGTGAGACAAGGAGGGAACAGAGATCTCCTACAGGTTTGTAGGCAAAAGAGAAAAATGCTTTTATGTCGGTTTGAATCTCATTCTGTGATATCATCGATCGACTTCCACGAAAGGCGGTGAAGACTGTGTTTGTGTTAGAAATGATGGAAGTGGATTTTGAGCCCAAGCAGACATCTTAACCTTCAAACACAAATCACGCTATTAAAAAAACAACTTTAAACTGAATACACGAGTTATAGAGCAGCAAAATGTCTGTCATGGCTCTCAGTCATATACTGTAGTTAAGCTTGAAAGACACTTTCATGAACAGACTTGATTCAACATGTGTCTTTAATATCCATAATAAACTGCATATTCCTGTTTACACTGGGCAAAAAAACCTGCTGACACCTACTAATATCTTTTGGCTTCAACAGTAAAGGATACAATTGACTGCAGTAGTCAGTCTCGCATGGCTACTGCAGTCAACTGTAACCTCTGTGACTCTTTTTCTCCTAAAAGCTTTATTATGAAGGAGCAAAATCAAGATTTTTTTTTTTTTCATAAGCAGTAACTTAACACAACTCCTATCCAACTGAAAGCAAATATGAAACACTAAAATAAAGCGAGAGAGAAACTAAACTTTAAATCACAAATGTTACAGCAGCCGCTGTGCCCTTGAGCTAGGGGTCATAACAACAAAGATTTAGTTAGAATCTACAATAGTACTGAGAACTGAAGACACAAAACTTTAAAAATGCCCTTCCCTCTGCTCTCCAGCATAGACATGAGTTGAGTCTCAACTTCCCAGTGCACAGAAGAAAAAAAGACAAGCAAAATCATCTACTGGCAATGGGCAAAGGGTCAATCACCTATTTTTAGCTGGTTTAGCCGCATTTAAAAAACAGCATACTCGCACTAAATTTGGTGTAAAAACAGCATATTTCACTTGCTTGGTGAGTTGGCTTGTTGTATGTATGTATGTATTTATATGATATGCATGTGTCATTAATTTTGTGTTGGATTGTATGAATTATTGTATGCTTAAACATTTTTTATGTGGACTCTTGGAAGATAAACCAGCGGTCTAAAAATCCAAATAAATCAAATCAGAACAAATCCAGGTTGAGGCTTGCAGCAGGATAAATGAGTGAAATAATGCGTGATACATGTGAATGTGAAGTGTGTGACAATTGTAACAAAATAAAGAATATATATATATAGTGCGATGCATGCGTCAAAAATTCCTTTTGCATTTGTGGATCCACCGTATTAAAAACAACTTAGATTTTCTTCAATATTATGAAACTAATGCAAACACCTCATTGTTAAAAAAAAACAAGAAAATTATTACACAAGAAGTCAGGTTTCACATCATCACAATTAATCTTTAATTCCCATATACAATTTAAGTTTAAAGCTTAATATTTTTTAACAAGGACTTCCAGCATGAGTCAACTCAT
>JAJHUR010084385.1:0-10253 GCA_027495735.1 Lutjanus campechanus
CCTGTTTCATCAGCGTGACCACCTGTGGCATTTGTCTGATTGGATTTAGGTTGTTGATGGTGTGTTTAATTAGGTCTTTTTTCTCTTCTATTCCTCTCCCGTCCATCTTACCTCCCACAACGCACACTTCATCAACCACAAGCACACATTCAGCACGTCCGCAGTTCTAACATCAATCTGTCTCTTTATCTGGTGTCCCACCTGTTTTCAGGTCTCTCGACCGCAGCACAAATTAACCGCTCTCTTATCTTCACCTGCCCTTTACCATCCAGAGAGTTAACCACCTGTGTGTGTATTTTCCAGCACTACAGAAACCACTCATTATTTCACAGTTGATTGACAATTTAGATAGTCGACTATTGGAAAGCACCTATTTTCATTATGTACGGTGATATAACATGATGGGCTTTAATTGTCATGCTGAACGCACACAGGAGTGGAGAGAGACCACTCAGTGGAGCCTTGTGTCCCTCTGGGTGATGGTGATGCTGTCACAGGCATTATATTTGAGCTGTTTAGATACATTTTGAAGTATTGTGGTAGTTTATTCTATTGTATTTGGTAGCGGTGTCAAGATTCTCAAAGTCCACAATTATGACTTGATAAGTCACAATTCAATTCAGTTTTTCAGTTTAAACACTTTTCATTTTGCACCGACAGCTATTGTTAATTTTTGATGATCAAGTTTTGATTTGTAAAGATCAGCAGATAATTGGTTTTATGCCCTGACAACTGTCATTTACATTTTAAAATTCTCTTAAACAAGATGGTCTATATGGTATCAAGTGTGACAATATCTTAGTAGTAAAGTAGTAAGCTGTGCATGGAAGTGCTGTTTTTGTCCTCTGACACATGCTGGATGCTCCAAGTAGGCGGGGGTAGAGAGAAAAAAAAAGTAATGTGAGAATTGCAGATTCTTCGTTTTCGATTCTTGAAATTGAGAGCTCATTTAAATCTCTTTTCAATTTAATTTCGAAATTGTGACACCCCTAGTATCGATACTGTTGTGCAGATGTAAAAATACAAAGTAGATTCAAATCCATACTTACTGTCAAGTTTCACTTGCAGATGTAAAAATAGTCTTTGAAGGCCAACTGAAATTAAAATGCATTGTTTTTGTTTGCTATAGCCTACACATCTGTTCTGTACATTAAATGTCCTTTGCTCTTCTTTGAGAACAAATAAGAGACATGGATGAAGAACTTTTTATTCATTTTAAATCATATTTGTATATTAACATCACTGCTCCGTCATATCTAACTTACACACATGAACACATGTCTTGTCCTGCAGCCGAGCTTGTTGAACCAGCCACTAAACAACAACACGCTATCTGCCCAGGGCTTGTAACCTACAGTGCAAGTTATGTTTTCTCTTGTTCCCTGCCGGTTCTCAGCCTGTCAGCCTCTGGCAATCAAACACAGACACTGGCACAATGCTCCGGCTGCTCAGTTGAAAAGAAGCATTTTTTTCTTCCTTTTAATAATAAAAACTATTAAATGAATGATTAAATATTATTTCAGTTGGACTTTGAACCTCTTTCGGCTTTGTAATCTAGTGAATTGTGCCCTCCCCTCAATGCCTGTGCAAAGCATGCATCTCTCTAAATGGGATAACTGCCCTGCGTTAGTGAAGGTTAACAGCTGAAGGACTTTCTGATTGAATAGGGGGGAAAAAAGTCGTCTCAGCAGGTTTGCCAAAAAGCTATCTGGGCTAACGTGTGTGTATGTGGGTGTATGGTTTGTAAGCTCGCCTGCTCTTGGGTTGTTTTAAGAAATATCATTAAAAAATACATGACACGTACTGAGAGAAAATGATTGAGGTTACAAATAACTGAAAAACAGAGGAAGTTTTTATTTATTCTAAAGCAGTAAACACCCAGTGATTTTTAAATAACTATTGTGAGGTGAAGATAAATCATGTGGAGGCTCATTTCAGTTTATGGACAGGCTCACTCGGCCTTGCCAACAGGGCAGCTGGTTGCCCTTCTGCAGTTGGACACAAGGTTGAAGCCAGTGTAATTAGGAATATGTTACAGGGCAGTCCACAGACACACACAGACACACACACACACAGACCCACACACACACACACACACACACACACACACACACATACAGTGTTTGCTGTCGGGGCTGTTGTGAGGTATAATGAATGAACAGAGTACACTGTCTGAGCTTCTGCTGTGTTTAATAAAAGCGTTTGAGCTGATAAATGATTTACTGCTGTGTAATTAAATTAGAACTGTGTGTGAGAGTTTACACGGATTGAATCAACCCAGACAACTCAGATCATTAAAATCGAGTGTTGTTATTTATTGATTAGGAACATATTTTTCATGTTTATCTCTCATGTTGACATGGCGGTTGATTAATGATTAGAGGAGCAGCCTTGTGGCCCATAAGTTGTTAAACAGCTGGCAAAATCTGAGCAGGGGGAAAAACAACAACAACAACTGTTTCCCTCGAGCGAGACACTGAACTCTTAGCCGTTCCAGTTGAGCAGCTTGTTGGCCAACAGTAGAAAGACTGTGGATTTTACTGGGCAGATGTGAATGTGTGCGGTACTCCATCAGTGTGAAGCTGATCACTGACATTCCTTCTCAGGATAAATGAAGGTTAAAAACCGTCACCAGGAGGGACACATCAGCCCATGGCAGTGTTATGCTGCTGCCACAGAAATGTGTTTGCTCCAGGACACACAGTGACCTCAACACCAGCGTCAGAACGAGTGATCTCACCAGAGACCCTGAGAACTGCTCCTCCCCTCATCTGTGTATCACTCTTTTAAAAATAGATTGTGTTTTTGTTTTTGCTTTCCCTCCTTCATCTTCTGTTTTTGTCCTTCTCTGTCGTCCTCTGCTTATCTAAACGTGGAATTTCCCACTGTTTCTGATCTGCTGAGCCTCAAGACTGCACTGCCCTCCCACTGTCGTCGCTCTTTTCAGTTTCCTCTTGTCAACTCTCCTCCAGCTGCCTGTCCTCTGCCTCCTCCCTGAATCACACAGCTGTCTGAAGGAGAAATAAAAAAAGAGTTACACTGCCACCTTCTGTGCTCAGATGAGAACTACAGACGTCACTGCTCCACCTTTGGAGAACGCAGCCATCTCTAAACTGCTTATCCTGTTTAGTGTTGGGGGGTGGGGCTGGAGAATATCCCAGCATGCATTGGGTGAGAAGTTTGGCCAGATACATACAGGGCAGGTCGGTAGTTAATTACAGATGCTGGAATCAGTACAATACAATTAAAAAAACAAAAAACTCCCAGCTTACACTATATTTTGCATCCTTCAACCTTTTCCCCACTTTTTCAACTATTCATAGCCTACTCTTACTTTAAGCCATGAACTACATTCAAACCTTATTATATCCCACATCTTTCATACATTATTGTTATTATTCAACTTTCTAAGCCAGCAAGACAGTTTAACTTTACAGCACCCAGCATTCACACTACAGTTTGTTCAGAAATTGCCTTCTGTAGTCTTAACTTGCTTTCCTATTTCCATCTTACATGTCACATTCACCCTAATAGGCGAGTCCCATTTGTAGCATTTTAACCAAAGTAAAACAGGAAGAAACTAATTAACTTAGAAGTCACTGTATCTATTATGGTTATCTTTAGCCAAGCCAGCAGTGGGGCTGCAGGCAGTGTCTGGGAAATGTCTCTTGTACAGACATTAATGCTCCCCGTTTGAATCTCCTCACTTTTTATCTCACACCATCATGATATTTCAATTTTTCTGGTTTTGTGTGAAATGTACAGACATTATCAGGTGGTGGAGCCGTTGGTCATGTGATTGTTCTGACATCTGGTTCCATCATAAGTTGAGAATGTGTCTCTTCAGCTCGTCTGATGTTATTTATATTTTTATTCTTCTGTTGTCTGTAGCCACTCATGTCTATGACCTCTGTCTGTTTCAGGTGGAGACTGAGAGTCAGGAGCTGGTCGACGGCTCTCTCATCGACCTCTGCGGCGCGACCTTGCTGTGGCGCACTGCTGAAGGCCTGGCACGCACTCCCACCCTCAAACACCTGGAGGCGCTGCGGCAGGAGATCAACGCAGCCCGCCCGCAGTGTCCAGTGGGCTTCAACACGCTGGCCTTCCCCTCCATGCGTCGCAAGGACACGCCGGACGAGAAGCAGCCCTGGGTCTACCTCCAGTGCGGCCACGTGCATGGCTACCACAACTGGGGCAACCACCGCGAGGAGAGGGAGGGCCAGGAGGGCCGCATCAGAGAGTGTCCCATGTGCCGAGCCAAAGGGCCGTATGTGCCGCTGTGGCTGGGCTGCGAGGCAGGATTTTATGTAGACGCCGCTCCGCCCACTCACGCCTTTAACCCCTGCGGCCATGTTTGTTCAGAGAAGACGGCGGCCTTCTGGAGTCAGATTCCACTGCCGCACGGCACACACACCTTCCACGCCGCCTGCCCCTTCTGTGCCCAACAGCTGAGTGGCGAGCAGGGCTACGTCAGACTCATCTTCCAGGGACCCCTCGACTAGCTGGGGCAACTTCCCAACATCCTTTGGGAGACATGCTGCCCTGCATTGAGAACGGGGAACTGCCCTGATTTGTCTCTTTCTCTGCAGTTAAGATGAAAACTTTTTTCTGGCGTTCTTGTCTCTTTCTCATATTTAAGTGACCTTTGTATTGCTTTTTCATGAATGACAACAAAGATTTCTATATTTTCATGTGAAACCAGAGACACAAAAACCAAACAAAGAACACTGCTGGGTAAACCTTTTGTTTGTTTCTCGGAAAGAACTTTCAAACAACAGTATTTTTCAAAGTTACTAACATACCGTAGCACAAACATACGGTTTTTATTCATGTTTATTGTTGCAATATACATCTGTGTACATCTCTTAGAGCTAATTTAAACAAAGATGTTTATTTATGGCCCAGGAACCATCGCTTCATCCTTTATCTGTCAGATATGCCTAACTTCAATAATATTTAGCATTTTAATTTGAAAATACAGTATATTGTTAATCAGATATAAAGTTCTAGGTGTGTTCTGAGGGTTTCGTTCTGTGTCTTTCCCCCATGTTCACCTCTCAGATCTGTTTGTCGTATTTATACACCCCGTCCTCTGGCGTGCTCTCACTTTGCGTGTTAACCCTTCAGTTATACTCTCATTAGGCATCACCATGGCCTTTTCACATTCAAAGCAATAGATTTGGAATGGAAACCTCCTAAAGCATTATGGGAAACTTGAGTCTTCAAGGCTAGACAGCCTGAGCGACTGCTCCCTCCCTTTAAAGTCCGAGTGAAACGTTTCTGTGGGTGAGTGAATCTTTCCTGATCCCGTTAGCCATGATATCGCACATATGTAGCTACACACATCATGCAAACACACACACACACACACACACACACACACACACACACACACACACACACACACACACACACTAACCAGACCTGGTCAAATATATTAAAAGTGGAAAGGAACTCATGGTACAAAAATAAGAATAGAGATGCTGCAGCAGATCGGGGTGGATGTATTAATTCTGCTGTGATGTTTGGGGCTTACCTACTCAGTTACAGCAAGAACGATAATATTTTGCCAGATTCAGTATTCTGATCAGTATTAATCTTGGAATTGAGCTGAGAAGTAAATATTAATAACTTTTGGCATCTTACAACAACATCCTGACTGTTTAAATGACATGAAATCTTTCAGTCCAGGCAGTATTTTCAAAGAATCAGTCACGAATGATTGTGTGTCCTGTTAGAAGCTTGATCATCTGACTTGTGTTTTATTTTGAAAAATGCTAACATACTGCATCATTTCAGGCATGATTTTAAATATCAGTCATGATTTGTTGAGCCATAATGCTTCGCTTTCTCTCATCTGAATTGTATCAGTGCAGGAAGTCCCATCCATCTGATACACAAAGCAACAAAACACGTTAAGAAAAAGACAACTGTAGCTGTTTGTCTCAGGTTTGATGCACACGAACACACAAAAAATGCATGGCTTCAAGCTACAAAATTCTCTTCATAGGTGTGTGTGTGTGTACCCATCAGGGCTTCATATTAATTTGTGCTTTCCAAACAGCATATTGAAGTGGTCCCTGTGGAGCATTTTAGGGTTGACGAGCTCTACAGTGTGAGTACAGAATATCAGGCCTGCTTGTTCTTCTTTGATTTTTTTTTATAGACTGAAAGCTATGATGAGAGCTGTTACGTTTATACATTCTAGTAGCAATCACTATGGCTTAACGGTTATTTTTATGTCAAAATCAGAATTTTAAAGAGCTGCAGGCGTGGTTTAATTGTTCACTTTTAATTTCACCATCCACACCATATTGATGCGTTGTCACCAACAGATAAATTATTGATAAATATGGTCAAAGTGTATCTTTTTCAAAATCATGTCGACTTGAAATAAAGGTTCTGTAATTTGGCCAAACAACAAAAAGAAACTGTTGTCTGGTTAATCTGGTCTCCATGCGCAGAGGCTCGTCACGTGAGTCCTCCCAAACCAGGCAGTCAGAGAAAAGTCAACTTCTAGACCAGTTCAGTCCCACTTTAGGTTTATGTAATCACAAGCTGTGATTTTATGGAATTATTTATTAATGAGATACTGCGCACTGTTTTTTGAGCTGTAAAATACATTATATGGCTGAAATGTGATGAAACAAATCAATTCTAATGTTGACTACAAACTTACACACTTACCTGCATTTCATGCATTGAAAATGACTGAATGAGTGAAAATGACTGAATGTATTTAATATCTGAAGCAGACAGTCATTAGAAAGATGACAAGAAACGAGGGTAGGAAGAGAGATGGGGGATGACATGCAACAAAGGTCCACAACTGAGATGTCGACCCCGAGGCAACCAGGGCTATGATTGTAATTATAACTTAAATAATTATGTACCAGCTGTAATGACAGCTGTCACCAACAAATTTACTCAGCTGTAGTTAATCAACGTTGAAGAACCTAAATAAAAATGAACTGCACTACTTTATCTTATTCCATTTGTGTACAAAACTAAAGTTTTCTGTATTGATTTACAAAACTGCTCCTAGTAGTGACCAGACCTTCCCAATGCTGGCCACAAGATCTCCAAATAATTACATCAACCCTGACAGTATTTCTTGAATGCATCCAAAATATTATATCTGACAGGTTAAAAGAAATCTAAGACAGGCACAAAAAATCTAGATAAATAATAGTAAATCTTAAAATGAAGGGGAAAAAAAAAATCTACATCCCCCTGAGGAAGGTCATGTAATATGATTGAAAGCTACAGACTGCAGCTACTAAGCTGAGCTTTTGTTCAGATTGTTATGTTACTGTTTCTAATGTCGAGAACAACCACAGACGCCATATTTAATGCACTAAAGAACTAGGAAGTAGTTATGAACCCTCCCTCTACCTCTACAGTAACACACGGACTGAGAATAAATAATAACCCAAGACAGTCCTGATATTTTGTACATTATGTGAAAGCACAAATTCTGCCCAACCTCCTGCTGTGTACACACACATACACACACACACACACACACACACACACAAACACATCCTGCAGTGTCACTGTGGTTTGTCCAATTTACTCATGCAGCCACAAGTACGAGACACACACTCAAACTGTAGAAACTTATCAGTCACTTCCGAACTGTCCACCACACATTCTTCATTAGACACGGAGCTTTTGTAGGTAACAGTCGTGTGTGTGAGTGTGTGTGTGTGTGTGTGTGTGTGTGTGAGAGAGAGAGTGAGAGAGAGAGAACGTAATTTATGTGTTCATGATGATTGTACGTGTGCAGTTTTCGGTTTGTGTGTGTTCATCTGTCCACACACAGTGGTTCTCACAGGCAGATCATTTTCATCACCCCAGTGCTCGGACTGCAACACACTAACTCACCTCAGGGAGAAAAACAATGACCTGTGTCACACAAATACACACACACACACACACTCACACACACACACACACTGCTAAGGTCTTCTGAGGATACCTCATAAGTAAAGACGTCTATTCTGGATTTAAAGTTTTGTGTCTTACCTCTCCCTCTCACCCAGTTCAGTTTTGTTTCCTGGACTCTGTGTCTCTCTGTGGATAAAGTGTGTGAGTAAGGGCTTCACTCTGTCTCTGTACTGTTATCTCAACCCTGTTTTTACACAAACACACGTCTGTCCGTCTGCCTGTCCGTCTGTCCGACCTGAGTCCCTCCACTCGCTCTCCTCCTCCTCCTCCTCCTTCTTCTTCTTCTTCTTCTCCTGTCCGGAGTCTCCTTGTGCTTGTAAAGGCGAAAGCAAAGAATGTTTCCAGCAAACACTTTTTTGTAACAACTTTAAACAATAAAGTGTAAAAGTGACATTTCAGTGTGTGATTGGTTTTATTTTAAGCAGGTGCTATTTGCACCCAGAGTGGAGTAGCTAAAGTGGCTATTTACACCCACATGGCAGAAACAAACCACAACCTATTCCTAAACCTAACCAAGTAGTTTTGCTGCCTAAATCAACCCAAACTGCAACTGAAAACTGAAAATAACTATTAAGCTCTGGGCCATACACACTGACTGGACTGTTCCTTCATTATAATAAGCCTGTGCAGTGCTTCAGTTTATTTAAGGTCAGTACATGAATTAGTAAGAGGCATGTGGAACAAGCAGTTCCAGATTCTTTCACTGATAAAGAAAACGAATGTGAAAGATAAAGTGAGTTACTGGAAGAGGAAGACAGTGTTTTCTGCTCTATTACACCTCTTTCAGCACTATAGGTGTGGCGTTGTGGGACAAGGGGTATTTATAGTAACATCTCACAGTTTTGTTGGTATATAAGAGAGATTAAAGTCACTTTCAGTTTGTGTTTTGACTTTATGATGCGCTTTAAAGATGGCAGATAATTCAAACCAAATCAGCACAAATTGCGCAGTGGCTGCAGTGACGCTGTCTTCATACCAGAAGAGGTCTTATCCTCTGGCTGATTTGGGCATCACACAGCAGAAACACACAACAGTCCGTCTGGGAGCCGTCGCCACTGAAAATTATGTCGCAGTGGGCCGAGCTGGATCCTGCGACACTCTCTCAACTATTCAAAACTCAACTCATAAACTCACAGCGAGAAGCACGAATAAGAGTCTTCAAGTCGCAGTGATAGACAAACAACTACTGCTCAACAGGATTGTAAGTATTATCTTCTACATTCTGATGTTTTAGTCACTGCAGCATTGTCGAGCTTTGAATTTTTGAGTCAGGATCAGAATTATTGCATAATTAATCCATAGTTTTCCTATGATAAGGAGTTGATTATGTCGTTATCTTGAGATAATGAAATAATTAACTTGAGATAATGGTATCAGAAAAATACTGGCAAGTACGGGAGTCCATATTATAATGCCATTTTTAATCTGTCCAAAACTTCATATCTTAGAAGACAGTAAGGTCTTTCAAAATAAAATTGCAAGTCCTTAAAAATACTGCAAACGTAAAATCTTTATTTATTTTATTTTGGCCGGAGGACCAGCTGGAACCAGGCTGGGCTGAACTCTGGGAGGGGGTAGTGGTTTCTGTATTCGAGTGAAGAGAGGAGAAAAAAAATTGGGGGTTGGGGAGGGAGGGATGTGGAAAAGAGTCACAGGGTAAGAAAACGGATGAGGTCTGCTTAAATGTCCAGAAACGGATCCGTCTGAGGAGCGGTCTTTGTTCCTGAATCTTGTTATAAAACTTCAAACTTTTGAGTTAGATTTTAAGTTCACCAGTGACTGCACAATATGTCACCTGTCTTATTTTTGCAGCGTCACCAAAACTGACAACGAGACACACCAAGAGACAGATCCTAGCATGACATTTGGTTTGTGCTTGGTAAGATAACGTTTTCTGCTCTCCTTCACTTCAGACATTTACTGCTTTCTTCTCCGCCTAACATTGTTATTGAATGTTCAGGGCCTGATGCCCCACACTTTTCTTAAGTGAATGTTTTTATTGGATTTTATAACACATACAGCTGCACACACAGCATGAGAACATCTAGAAACTCGAGAACATCTAGAAACTCAAATGCTTTGCACACACACCATAAAATCCATAAAAAATCATAATAATTAAAATAAACAAGATTAGATTGCCCCCAAAATATTAGCGTTAACGACAATAAGAAAAATAACCAGACATTCTGACAAAGGAAAGCAATGATAGCTTCACAAATAATACAAATCAGCTACACAAAAACGACAAAGGTGAACAGAAAAATAAATAAATAAATAAATTAAAAAAAAAAAAATAATTC
>JAJHUR010084387.1:0-25319 GCA_027495735.1 Lutjanus campechanus
CAGAGTACTACTGAGTACTGCAGAGTACTACAGAGTACTACTGAGTACTACAGAGTACTGCAGAGTACTGCACTGCAGAGTACTACTGAGTACTGCAGAGTACTACAGAGTACTACAGAGTACTGCAGAGTACTACAGAGTACTACAGAGTACTACTGAGTACTGCAGAGTACTACTGAGTACTACAGAGTACTACTGAGTACTACAGAGTACTACTGAGTACTGCAGAGTACTACAGAGTACTACTGAGTACTACAGAGTACTGCAGAGTACTGCACTGCAGAGTACTACTGAGTGCTGCAGAGTACTACAGAGTACTACAGAGTACTGCAGAGTACTGCACTGTAGAGTACTGCAGAGTACTGCACTGCAGAGTACTGCACTGTAGAGTACTGCAGAGTACTGCAGAGTACTACTGAGTACTGCAGAGTACTGCAGAGTACTGCACTGCAGAGTACTGCAGAGTACTGCACTGTAGAGTACTGCAGAGTACTGCACTGTAGAGTACTGCAGAGTACTACAGAGTACTGCAGAGTACTGCACTGTAGAGTACTGCAGAGTACTGCAGAGTACTACAGAGTACTGCAGAGTACTGCAGAGTACTGCACTGCAGAGTACTGCAGAGTACTGCACTGTAGAGTACTGCAGAGTACTGCACTGTAGAGTACTGCAGAGTACTGCAGAGTACTACTGAGTACTGCAGAGTACTGCAGAGTACTGCACTGCAGAGTACTGCAGAGTACTGCACTGTAGAGTACTGCAGAGCACTGTACTGTAGAGTACTGCAGAGTACTGCAGAGTACTACTGTTTCCACAAATGGAACCCAACACCATAATGGAATCTGCACCGTGTGGGTTTCAGTGCATCTGGCATCGAAACGTTCTCCAGCAGACATAAACACGACGATGCTGACAGAAGAGTTCAAACTTGGATTTTTATCTCTGCCTGAAGATCAGCTGTGATCTTCCTTCTGTCTCTAGTGAAATTTGAGCCACTGAGCTTCTCTTAAGAAGGCAGAAATGAATCCAGTAAAAACTATAATCATCTTAATCAATAAATATAATGTGCTCTAATATTTTCTCTGTTTTTTGTAAAACAGTAAATTTGAAAATTCATGAATAACAATAATAATTATATTTTAGCATTAAAAATATATCAGTTAAAGGGCTTCTACATACTGATGTATTAACCATTACAGACACGTAAAAATGATTTTGATAATTAATGATGTTAATTTAGGGCAGCTGTGGTGGTTTAAACTGTATATATACATCTTTTTATGTATCTTTGATTCTTTTGATTTTGTATAAAAAAAATAACAGATTTTTTTCTTCATATATAATATATAATGTCATTTATTTATTTTTATTCTTCGTTTCTTACTCTTTTCTCTGTTGCTTTTGTTGAAAAAAAAGGAAAAATAAAGGGATAAAAATAAATAAATCACATTATATAAAAATAGATATTAAAGTGTAAAATAAGATCATTCATTTTTATATATATATATACTGTGTATATATATATATATATATATAGATATATATATAGATATATAGATATTCAATGTTAAATGTCTCTTATTTATTTATCTTTATATTTTCTTATTCTTTTATAGATTTGTTTTGTTTTGTTTTTTGAGAGCTGCCATCTTATTAAAACTGTAATATTCTGTTTTATGAAATATTTTAAACAAACGTGTTTTAAACCAGAACGGATCAAACTTTGAGAAGATTTTAAAAAACAAAGAAATTCATGAAGCGATTTCAGATCAATCGATCACATGATTGATGAGGTAGTAATGAGACGTGAGGGCTGAGTTCCATTCCGGTGTGTGTTCCAGGTGCAGACAGGTGGAGGTGTGTTCTACGTTCAGAAGCAGTGTTCCAACCTGCTGGACGAACTCTCGGAGCTCACAGACGACGTCGAGCCGCACGTCTCCTGGATGAATGAAGCTCTCGGTGAGTTCACGCAACTGAGCACGCTCAGACCGCTGCACACGTCTGTCACACGTCTGTCACACCTGCACACGTCTGTCACACGTCTGTCACACGTCTGTCACACCTGCACATGTCTGTCACACGTCTGTCACACCTGCACACGTCTGTCACACCTGCACACGTCTGTCACACCTGCACACGTCTGTCACACGTCTGTCACACCTGCACACGTCTGTCACACGTCTGTCACACCTGCACACACCTGCACACACCTGCACACGTCTGTCACACCTGCACACACCTGCACACACCTGCACACGTCTGTCACACCTGCACATGTCTGTCACACGTCTGTCACACGGCTCAGGAGGGTTCATTTATTTATTTATAAATAAATAAATAAATGAAATAAAATTTAAAAAAATTGAAAGTCCCGTTCTGATTGATTTTTTTCTTCCGTCCAGCACTGAGTCAATTTTGACTTTTTTTTTCTGGAAATGCAAAATAAAAAAAGATTTTATGAACCCTGCAGTAGATTTAACCGGTTGACAGAAAATTAATCAGAAACTATTTTCATAATCAGTTATTCTTTAAGTTTGAAAATAAAAATAACTACCACTGAACTGTTTCAACACAAAACAATGAAATTATTACTTTAATTTTTCACTGTTCTGTTTTTATTTAATGTTTTAGAGACCAAATAACATCTTGATTAATGTGGAAAATAATCAGATTAATCAATAATTAAAATGATTGTAAGTTGCAGCTCTTTTAAATGAAAAGATGAAATATTTCACTCAGGTGTCACATGACCAACATTTCACACAAAAAAACTTCAATCTGCTCAAAACTTTTTATTTGTTCTTCAGTTTTTTGTTTACAACAAAAACAATAAAACTCAGAAATCTGCAGCTCAGAAAAAATAAAACACGTTTCATCAGCTGTCAGGAGCCTGTTTGTCATGTGACTGGTCGTCCTCACCTGTCAGTGTCTCTCAGAGGACGTTGTCCCTCCCTCTGTCTCCATGGATACGTGTATTATACTGTGCACAGGTGACGTCACGCTGTCATGTGACCCACCCGTCTCTCAGAGGATGTAGTCTCTCCGTCTGTCCAGCTCCTCACTCAGTGTCCTCAGCGTCCTCCCCAGCCTCTCCGGCTCTCTGACTCTCTGTTGGTACCTGAATCTGTTGAAGCCCCGATGGTGTCGTCCCGGTCTGAACCGGAACAGCTCGTCCTCCTTGAACTCGTCCACGAAGCGGGACACATCCTCCATCCTCCTGCAGGACGACGAGGACGTCACACGGGACAGGTAGGAGGACAGGTTGACGGGGTTTCCGCCTGTGAAGAACAGTCTGTCCAGGTGTGACACCTGAGCTCCGGCCAGGTGAGCGCTCTGTTCCACCTGCTGCTGCGTGAAGCTGCCCTTACCGAACTCGATCACACCTGGAGGACAAGAAGTCTCTGTGAGACACAGTCTGTGAGGACAGAAGGGGTGTTTCATCGTATCAGTTTATTTCTGCAGAAGACAAACTTGAATGTTTCATTTTGTGGTGAACTGTCCCTTTAAGTTAACGAACGAACCTCTGGACTCGTTAACGAGCAGCTCAGTCAGCAGGTCCTGGCTGATGTTTCCTCCAGATGTTCCCTGAAGGTTCAATACTCGGTTCCACTTCAGGTCCTGTCTGATGCGCTCCGGGTAGAACCCTTCGATGCCTGTACACGGTAACCATGACAACAACAACAGTGACACCATGAGTTTGACTGTAGCTAGCAGGCAGCTAAACTAGCAGCAGGTAGCACCAAGTCCCCTCTGGTGCAGAGTGGGCGGGGTCAGTCTAACACTTTCCTCCAGTGGGCGGGGCCTGTCTGACTCATACCAGTGATCATCTGGTGTCCTCTGTTGAAGAGCTGCAGGTGGTCTCTGGTCCACAGCAGGACCAGGTCCATCTTCCAGAAGTCCGTCATGGCGTCTCCGTCCCCCTCCTGGATAGCGTCCCGTCGGGCCATGTGGTACAGCCCCTCCCACACCACCGCCCTGGTGTAGTTAAACAGGAAGTCCTCGCTGTCCGCCGCCATGGAGCAGGACTCTGAGCAGAACCACGGAGCTGGATCACACAGAACCGAGAAGGTCAGATCAAACGTCTCCAACAGTCTGACAGTTAACAACATATTGGACCTATGAAAGCGTCTGTCTCACTGTGCTGGTCTGCGTCCTGCTCGCCGTCTCTCAGACAGTCTCTGTGGTACCACTGGTGTCTCCTGCACTGGTCCATCAGTCCACACTGGACCATGTGTCCCCCCCTCTGCTCCCTGCAGTGACAGTAGATGTAGGTCCTGTCTGAGCTGCAGTCTGGACTGCAGAACCAGTCCTGGTCCTCCTGAGGGTCCAACAGGGTCCGAGCCCGAGCACAGTCCTCATGGAACCAGATCCCCGAACACAGGTTACTGCAGCACCGAACCAGCCGCTCCCCTGGTCTGTCTGTGAGGACGAGAGGACGGACAGAGACAGTTTTAATCTGTGACAGCTGCAGTTACTTCAATCTTCTCTGATCACGTCACTAAAGAAGCTGTGAAGCAGAAACGCTGAACCCCTAACCCCCTAACCCCAAACCCCCTAACCCCCATACAACCAACCCCCTAACCCTCATCTGAAACCTGAGAAGAAAAATCAAGCTTTTAGATTTTTTCATGGTTCGTGTTTAAACAGATTAATCCATGAAATCCCAAAACAAACCAATAATCATTGAGTCATTTTTTAATTTAAAAAAGTCAAAATTCTCTGATTTCAGTTTCTTAAATGTGAATATTTTGTGGTTTCTTTGCTCTCTGACAGTAAATTGTGACAGGATCAATTAATCGATTAGCTGAAAAAATAAATGACCTCCATTAAACACTGGTGACATCATCATGACATCATCAGGTGTGACTCTACCTTCTCTGCAGTAACAGAAGGGGTAGATCTTCTTCTCTCCATCACAGTCTCCTCCAACAGCGTTAGCAGCAGCAATGTAGATGTCTTCCGGAGGCGGAGCCATCCACACCAGGTCCACCAGTCTGTGAGCCAGATCACTGAGCCAGTCCACCTGAGCAGACACCTGAGAGGGGAAACCTGAGGGTCTCTGACCCACCGAGTCCAGACCGCAGTCGGTCACAGCGAACAAGGTCACGTACGCCGCCGTCACAAACTGACAGGAAACAGACAGAGAGCGGAGCACGGTGACATTTATCAGATCATCAGGTGCTCCGCCCCCTACAGGCCTGTAGAGGTCATTACACAGACAGACACATCACAAACTGACAGGAAACAGAGAGTCCACCTCAGTAACACAGATCAGATCATTTAGTGTGGAGTGATGCTCCGCCCCCTCTTTGTCTTGTTACGTCTTTTTCCGTCTTGTCCCGTCTGTCCTGTGATAAACTCTGATGGATCCTCCACTGAATCATCTTTTCTACGTCTTATTGTTTCATTCAGGTTGAAATCAGTCTTGATGTCTGAAGTCGGCACACAATGATGCAAAATATCAATAATCAATAATTCACCTCAAAGTTGTTAAAACTAAAGTAATGAGTCTGTTTATAAAATATGAGGAGGAGAAAGTTCAGATATTTGTGATCAGATGTCAGAAAAATAAAAACAGATTCCTGAAAACTCTCCTGAAGGACAGTACGGAGTATTTGTGTCTCACCGTGATGAAGTCCCACAGGTTGATGAAGGAATCTTTGGCCGAGTTGTTGAAGGTCTTGAAGTGAAACAGAGACAGGATGTGACGAAGAGTCCCTCGAGCGTTCGCACTCTTCTCACTGAGGAGCATCTTCATCATGTCCTGGAAACAGTTACCAGGCAACAAACTGTAAATACAGAGTCCAGAGTCCACAGAGTTCAGAGTCCACAGTCCACTGAGTCCACAGAGTTCAGAGTCCACAGTCCACTGAGTCCACAGAGTTCAGAGTCCACAGAGTCCACAGTCCACTGAGTCCACAGAGTTCAGAGTCCACAGAGTCCACAGTTCACAGAGTCCACAGTCTACAGTCCACAGAGTCCACAGTCCACTGAGTCCACAGTCTACAGTCCACAGAGTCCACAGTCCACAGACTCTACAAAGTTCCTTCAGTCAGACGAGAGAACTTTAGAACTTCTGAGATTAGGGGGTAGGACTGGACTTCTGCTCCTTTTCACACATCATCAGATGTTTGTTTCTCACTTAAAGTCTGTTTGTTATTATCATTTGTTTTTTCTGCACATTTTATTTTTTAAATGTTCAAAATAAATCAGATCACTCATCAATTAATTATTACCATCCCTGATCTGATCAGAACCTTACAGTTGAGGTGTCAGATCAAACATGTTGATTGATCAGTGATAACTGATAACCACTCAGATGATCAGCATGTGAACATCAGAGCAGGACACTGAGCTGAGACGCAGACAGCTGCTTTTAATTTGGACATCAAACTGTTGGACATGTTCATGTCAACAGAAAACTTTCATGTTGTGATTAGACTCATAATTTATCATATTTTATTGTGTTCAGGGAAAAATATTCAGAGTTTATTGTGCAACATGTGTCTCCACTGTCCAGATCTCCAGACTCCACACACTGACTCACAGCTGGAAGGCTTTTATTTTGTAAAGCAGCTAATGTAAACAGTGTTAGCATTAGCCTAAATGCCAACTTCATGTCTTTATTTGGTCAGAACTCGTTAACATCCAGCACATTCAGTCTTCTTCAGGTCTTAAAGATCTTTTCAATAGTTTTGTAGACAGATGTTTGTATAAACTTTGATTAAATCAATGTGCAAATTTAATTTTGACAACCTCAGAACAGACAAATCCTGTCCCTGGACCCCCTGTGATCTTTGGCGTCCCTTTGGGGAGGGACCACAGGTTGGGAACCAATGTCTTAGTTCAATTAAGTTTTTCTCACCTCATGAAGCAGGTGTTCCTTCTGAAACTCTGGCGGAGCTTCGATGAGTCCACCTGACCTCAGATTAGACCTCAGGTCTGGGTTCAGGTCTGGATTCAGGTCTGGGGTCTGGTGGTTCTGGGTCTCAGTCCTGTGGGTACAGATGGTGGCTTCATATCTGGATCATTTCTGTGTTTATGTTAAAATGAGCTGAAAATATTCAAATACTCACTGAAATTATTTTAGAAATAGTTTTATTTTGAAAACCTCAATGATCTGAAATGACATCACATCCTTTGTGATGTCACTGATTTCACTGACGTAAATCAAATCCAGGTCGCTGCTTTTTTCAGTTGTTCAAAGTGTTCAAATCAAACTCTGTGATCACGATAATTAAAACTTGAGTCTGTGAGACTGTTGATCAGAAACGTTATCGTTATTGATCATGAAACCAATAATCGATCGGTCCCCACCTGTCGGTGTTGGGGACGTCCCCACAGTACAGGAGGTGGTACGGTGTCCCACAGACCTCGGGGACGTAGTCTGTGAGTCCCAATGCTGCGCTGACAGACTCACCGGAGCTGTCGGGGATCACTGCACCCAGACTCACCTGTAGGGACAGGACCAATCAGAGGAGGCCTTTGTGCGACATCACCAACACCTGTGGGGACAGGTGGACTCACCGTGGTGCTTTGCTCCTTCATCAGGTGGGAGTAGGTGTGAGGAACGTGTCTCAACACTCGGTCTCTGGGTCCTTTCAGGGCCGTCAGGTGGTCGGCGATGATCCGCATCACTAACGTTTTCATTCGCTGTCGCAGCGACTCGTATGTCTGACGGACAGAGACGTGATGTTTCCATGGTGATGCTGATGTAATATGGATTTCATACATTTAACTCTTGAAACTCAGTTGATCCACCAAAGGAGTTACAATCATTCACAAAGTTTAAACAAACTGAAGAAAAGACTGAATTAATGTTTGTGGGGCTGCAACTAATGATTATTTATGATTATTATCAATTAACCTGTCGATTATTTTCTACATCAATCAATTAGTTCTTTGGTTCAACTGACTCAAAACAATTTGTCAATTAAAGTAGTTGATTAATAGTCAGACAACAAATTTATTAATATTTTTGTGAACATTTATGACTGCATGTTCAAGGACCTCTCTTGGTTCAGTGATGATTCTCAGTTTTTTCAAAAATGTATACAAAACCTATATATAACACTATAAAAACCTATATAAACTTTACAGTATATAACCTATATCAAACCAATATCAAACATTTATATAACCACCTATAATAAACATTTATATAACCCATATTAAACCTTTATATAACCTATAATAAACCTTTATATATAACCTATATCAAACCAATATCAAACATTTATATAACCTATATTAAACCTTTATATAACCTATATCAAACCAATATCAAACATTTATATAACCACCTATAATAAACATTTATATAACCTATATCAAACCAACATCAAACATTTATATAACCACCTATAATAAACATTTATATAACCTATATCAAACCAACATCAAACATTTATATAACCTATATTAAACCTTTATGTAAAACCTGGACCTGATTGGATGGCAGGATCCTGTACGCCGACACCTCCACTGCGTTTATCGGAGGTCCGTGCAGGTAACGAAAGTTCACCCGAACTTTGTGAGCGAAGCGAAACGCCCACGTCACAGAGGAGAACCGCCGTTCTGTAGAGTCAGACCTGCACACAGACGGAACCTGCAGAACACAGAGAGGTTCTGCTGCTTCATGAGGAGACAAACACGTTTAAACTGGTTTAACGTCACAGATGTTTTACCCGAACTTTTCCCCACGAGAACGTGAAGGCTGCCGCTTTCTTAGAGTCGTCACTGCAGAACTGAGTTCTCCTCGCCGTCTGCAGGAACAAGGAACCTTTAGGACTTTAATCTCGACACATTCAACTCAGAGCTGAAAAAGCTGAAACGAAGAAAAAGAAGAAAAGAAGACGACGACAAAAGGTGACAGAAGAAGAACATGAAGAAGGCGTCTCTTCCTCCTCACCTGTATCTCGTCTCTCCAGCTCTTCACCTGTCTCTCGTGCTCCTCTGCGAGTCTCTTGGCGTGGATCCTGGCGGTGGTTTTGGACTGTGACAGACCGAGGCCGTTCATGATGGAGAAGATTCTGATTGGACAGCGGTGACGCAGCATCTCCACGCCGAACGCCGTCTGCAGGAAACACGCTCTGAGGGAGGACGTGTAGAGAGACACAGAGAGGACGAGACAGATCCTTCGCTCCAACAGCTGCTTCACCTCCGACTCTGTCAGCCGCCTGAGAACACACAGGACACGTGTTCTATTAAAGACCCAAACATCAGAACCTGGTCCATCTTCAGAACCACTTGTACTTCAGTGTTTTCATCACTGTGGAGAAGTCGAACTAAAACCAGGTGGCAACTGAAATAAAACTATAAACTATAGTTAAGGAGACAAAGACAAAAAAGACAAAGGCGAAGAAGAAGACGAGAACGAAGACGACAAATAAGAGGACGACGGAGACAAAAAAATAGACACAAAAGACGAAAAAGGAGACGAAGAGGAAGATGAAAAAGATTTTTCTGATTTCAGCTTCTTAAATGTGTTCCATCCCTGTGATCATGTGATCAGACCTGTTCTTTAACCTTTGACCTAATTTTCCAACTTTTATTTTCATTATTGATTAATTGATGAGTTGTTCAGAAAACTGTGGATCCATGTTTCCCAAAGTCCAAGAAGACGTCCTCAGAAACCACATTTAAAACCATCAGACCCACTCTGGAAACTAAACACAATAATTAATAATAAGAACTAATAACAGATGAATAAGGAGATCGTTGTGGACGGACCGTGGTTTGTTCCCGCCGCTGTAGTTGACCATCTGTCTCTGGATCTTGCTGGCGGCGGGGAACATGGATCTGAGACAGGAAACAGTCAGAGGAGCCTTCTGCTCCGCCCAGGAAGTGGTCTGATCCCAGCTGAAGTCTGATAGGCTGTCGGGACTGAAGGTTCTCCTGAAGGGACCATCCAGGTCGTTCACCAGAACTTTACGCTGCAGAACAATAAATCTCATTTATTCCCGTCAACATCCTGCCTTCATCTCAACACTTGTGTTGTCTAATGTGACTTTACAACGACTTGGACATTTAAGGTGAATCCTCTCGTTCTGTCTCCAGTTTTACAGTTTTGTGTGACGACTAATAATTTAATTATCAATGAATCTGCTAATGATTATGGTTCATGGGATCAGTGATGAGTAAAATTTTCAAGGTTGAAACTGCACATCAGAGTGTTTTTTGTTTCCTTTATGAGGTTACAGAAGAAATCACTTTTAAAGTGGAATCAGAGGTTAATTATAATTATTCTCATCTTTTTATTCTTTAACTGACAGTTCACCTGCTGTCAGTGACGTATTTCCGCTGAAACGTCACCGTTTCTGATGTTTCATCTGTGAACCTTCAGCAGCAGCTCACTAACAAACTGTGGTCTTAAATTTGTGTTTTTTAAAATGGGGTTTGGTGAGAGTCAGCTCAGCTCTGGTTCGATTAATCGTGTCTGATTGACTGACTGATATGAAATACAATAAATCACGTGATGTCTCACCTCGGTGGAGATGATCCTCCCGCAAACTCTGATCAGAGCCTCTCTGAAGCCGCTCACCTGCAGCAGGTGTTTGAGGGCCGAGCTAAAGTTCTTCTTCTTAAGGTAAAAACACACCTGAGACATCAGTCCTCCACGGTGGACCCTCCGGACAGGTGGAGGCTCCGACCGGGCGGAGGATGGAGGGTCCTGGGAGGCGTAGTCATGTTCGTTCAGAGGAGGTCTACGTCTCTTCTTCCGTCTCTTAGGAGAGGGTGGGACAGAGGAGACAGAGAGGACAGGTTGACCCGGGTCAGAGGGGACAGGTGCGCCAGGTGCAGCAGGACGGGAGGGGGGGTTGGGGTCGACGTAAGTCCGTCTCTTCCCGCTCTTCTTGGTGACGCGGTAGACGTGAGTGACGCAGGAGAAGCAGATGAAGGCCCGGTGAGGGTCCAGGTGTGGAAACAGTCTATGAGCGCTCTTTAGATCTACAACCGTTAATAACGACTTCCGTTTGTAACCTTTGTTCTGTCTCTGGATCAGCGCGTCGCAGTGACTGCAGCGGAGCTCCGCCATGTTTAACCTCCGGCTCAGCGGCTTCACTCACAGACGATCTGCGGACTGTAACGCTCTAAATGTTCCTCAGAGAACAGACAGAGAACACAGGAACCTGCTGAATTAACGTTCGGCTCCTCGGTGAAGGTTCAGGTGGTGTCAGGTGTCGGTTCGGCGCTTATAAACTTATTAAACTGAACTTTATTGAACTGCGGTGTCGCTGGAGTCTGTTCACTTCAGACGCGGCGGTGGAAAATCAAAGATGGCTCCTAATGAGAACTGTGAGCTCAGTGCTGCCGCCTGCGGCCAGGAGGGGAACTACAACAACAGAGATATGACTCACCTAAAGTTTGTTCATATTCCAGTGTTTTATTCTCTGATATAGAGTACACTTTATGCATCATAATCATTGTTTAAAATAATTTCTTTATTAAATCTGATCAAGTGAAAACGTTTTCTTTTTTTCTTCTTCTTCTTAAAGGAAAGTTACCAGATGCTGTCAACTTCTGGCTTGGAGAAGCGGGTGCTGTCACCTCCAGTAAGCCCTGAACACAACACATCAGTCGGTGTGTGTTTGATGTGTGTAAACAGTGTGTTTAATGTGTGTGTGTGTGTGTGTGTTTCAGTGCACAAGGATCACTATGAGAATCTGTACTGTGTGATCTCTGGAGAGAAAAACTTCATCCTGCTGCCGCCCACAGACAGACCCTTCATCCCCTACGGTAACCATAGCAACCACTCCCTATAATCCCTCAGTAACCATCACAACCACTGTGCATGGACTCCAGTAACCATAGTAACAGTGTGTGTCCGTCAGGTGAGTATCAGCCAGCTGTTTACCGCCAGCGGGACGACGGTGAGTTTGAGGTCGTCGATCAAAGCGGCGCTGAGAAGGTGCGTTCAGGTGGCTGTGTGTGATTCTCAGTGGTCTGTTTAAAACACTGCAGTCTGACCTGACTGCACCTCCTGACCCTGCCCCCCTCAGGTCCCGTGGATCCCTCTGGACCCTCTGAACCCCGACCTGGAGCGGTTCCCTCAGTACCGCAGAGCTCGGCCGCTTCGCTGCAGCGTGAAGGCCGGAGAGATGCTGTACCTGCCGTCACTGTGGTTCCACCATGTCCAGCAGACGCACGGCTGCATCGCAGGTATCTGAACGCATCACAGACACAGACATTGCACCTGAACGCACCACAGACAGAAAACTCTACCCTTGAATGCACCACGGACTCAAACACAGGCACAAACACTGCACCTGAACGCACCACAGACAGAACGGCTGCGTGTCCCTGGGCGGTCACGCCTTCGTTCATCAGTGTCGTTATGTGAACGCGGTGATATCGATCCTCAGAGTTCTGAGGGAGCGAGTCAACAGCGATGGCGAGGTGAATATCACCCACAATGCATTTGGTACCAAAACGTATTGATTGGTTGATTTACCAGTATCAATTCATGAACATGTCACACGTGGATAAAAAATCTTTGTTCTGTCTGTCAAGTGTTAAAAAAACATCTTTAGTTATAAAAAGGGTGTTTGATTAATTTATTGATCCGTTCTGTTTGTGTGTCTGTGCTGCAGTGAACTTCTGGTACGACATGGACTACGACATCAAGTACAACTACTTCCAGCTTCTGGAGACGCTGTCACAGGTCACCACACCATCGTGACATCACATGATGATGTCACAGTGACTGGTTCAGTGTTTATTATTAGTGAAATAATTAATTAACAACAACAAAGCAAATAAAAATAAAGTTTAGTCTAAAACTCAAAGACCAAAGTCTGTTTAATTTACTGACGATTTAAGACTCATCACTCAGTGTGATGACATCATTATCATTGTCTCTGATGTCACTTCCTGAGGATATCGTTGCTATCTGTGATGTCCTACCACAATAAAAGTCCAGAAGTCAGAGAAAAGGAGACTCTTCATGTTCTGATTAAATGTACAGACACACAGAGAGAATAAAAAGAACCAGATGGATGTTTTCTGTCCATCAGCTGTGAGACTGACAGAAAGTCTCAAACCTGCACTGATGATCTGATGATTTCTGGAGTTTCTGGGTTCAAAACGTCCTGAAGAACAAAACAAAAACAGATTTTTACACATCAGAGCTCAACATCTGAAGCTTCTCCTGAGGTTTTTACACCAGCTTCAAATGTTTGTTCTCATGTTTGATATTTAATCATTTACTGAAAGATGTCAGAGGAGTAATATTGTTCTTATATTAATGTGATTTATGATGCTGCTGCCTCAGTTTGTGTGACGCCAGTAAAAATGTTTTAGAACAAACATGACGCAGATATTTTATCAGATAAAAAGTTTCTGCAAGTTTCAACAAGTTTAATTTTAGACTTTTTAAGACACAAAAATTCAGTTTGAGATCTGTTTTATGTTCAAACTGTCAGAAAAGTACGAAGGTCCTGAGAGATTAAACCACACGAGCAGGACGGAGACATTTTGTGTTTGTCTTCTTTTTTTAACATTTACATTTGGTCTGTGTTCACTGACATCAGCTGCAACCCTGTTTTCTGCTCAAACTCCTGAAGATCTTCATCATCATCACATCAGCACAGAGGTGAGGACACACTGAGCGGATTATTAATCTGGGGTGGAATATCACTTTATCACAACGTTAACACAACGTTAACACGTTAACACAACGTTAACACAACGTTAACACAATCAATTTTTCATGGAAGGAAACAATCAGTTGTTCCTTTCAGACCCGTCTTAGGTTCTAGTTTGTATATTAAAGAACTTTAATGGACAGAACTGCAGAACGCGTCACATTTTCTTATCTGATTGATCAGATGTTTCATTGTTGAATAATCTGTCATCATCATAATCATTTTCTTGATTAATTGATTATTTAATCCTGTCAGTTGAAAAATAGGTCCAAACATGAAAACAGGTGAACGGATGAAATAAAAACGAGTGGAGTCTGTTTGTTTTTTAACCCAAAAGAACCGATGAGAAAGCACTTTATTAAACAGCCCGCAGACAGAAAACAAACAAACCTTTAAAAAAACAAACTAAAATCTCTGAAGGTTAAAGGCCGTTTTTCTTTTTTCTTTTCCTCACATTCTTTTTTTTCTTCTCGTCTCCAGACTCAAGGCCACGCCTCCTCGCTTCCCTTCAGCGAATCATTTTAATGAACAGGTTACAGGTGATTATCACTCAGCTGCTGATTGGACAAACAGGAGCTCAGAATAAACTCTTTGATTCTTTATGTACAAATGTAAACACAAACAAGGTGCAGGTAAATTCACTGACCGTCCACTCGCTGCTGCTCCAAACACGGCACCGGGTGAAGCTCCGCCCCCTCACGTCTCAACTCGCTTGTTTGTTTGTTTCAGACAGATTCATTTCTCACGTCTGAACAGTCGATCGATCGCTGCCTGTTTACAGACTAAGAATCAATCTGATCAGATCAGCAACACAAACTGCTTCAGTGAACAGGTGAGGAGAAGGGACCGTTCTGATTGGTTCAGATCTCGTCACATGATGCAGCTCTCATGACTTCACACCTGCTCCTGTTTTTTTTAAAGTTCTATTTTAGAAAAGTGGACTCGGATCTGATCAGAGACTCTGGAGGAACAATCAAATCAATATCTAGTGTCAGATTATAGATTTTATTAAGTAGCTGCAGTATGCATGATCATGAACAGTGATCAGATGTAATATATTATCAATAATCAATAGTGACCTGCTCACTGAACATTATCCATCACTGAACAACTTTCTGTCAAACTGCTCATTAAATCAGTCAGAAACTAAAGCAGCATGTTCGGATTAAAAATACGACTGATTGGTGAACATGATCAGCTCTTGACTGATCAATAATTATTAATTATGACAATATAGAGTGCAGTGATACATTTTAACCTGGTGTGAAGCTGCAGCAGTGACAGAAGAAGAAGAGAGAAGAAGAAGAAGAAGAAGAGAGAAGAGTCGTGACCGGGACACTTCCTCCCTCCAGCTGCTGTTCATCACTAACGAGAGACTTAACGAGCTGCAATTAACGAGAGACTGTTAACGAGAGACTGTTTCTCATTAACAGTCTCTTGTTGACTGTTAACGAGCTGCTGCTGACTGGTGACGTGACAGAATCAGACTTCAGATTAGATGTTGTGAGGAGGCATCTGAGCAGCAGGGGGCGCCACACTGCAGAGAGACAACGTGAAGCAACTCAGGTCAACACTCACCTTCAACACACCTGAACACACCTGAACACAGCTGAACACAGCTGTCTGTCAGAGGAGCTAAACCAGTTCATGTTTAAACTGTTTACACAGATCAGCTGAATGTTTGTCTTCTTCTTCTCTTTTAAATAAAACATGTTCTGGGTGTGTTTGTTTAAAGGGACAGTTTGTATTATTTTAAGTACGGGTGTATGAGGTACTTCTCCATGTACAGTGTGTCACCTACAGCAGATGGAGGTCGACATGCCCCGAGTTTCTGAGTTGTTGGTCTGCTGCTGCCTCCATCTGTTAGTTTGAGTTATTGTGTGATTCTGAATTAACCCTTTAAAACACTGAATTATCACAATAACAAACTAACAGATGGAGGCAGCAGTAACTCTGATTGTGTGAATGGAGTTTGGTTGGTTTGTAGAAAGTGAGATTTGTCTTCCTACACATGTTCTCCTGCTGCTTCTCCAAACATCTACTGACTGTGGAGAAGAACCTCACAGAACTTCAGGTAATACGGACTGTCCCTTTAAGAGCCACTGATGGTGTTGGAAGGGGGATGTGATCTGCTGTTGCATCATGGGAGCAGCAGATGTTTACGTCAGTGACCTGTTTATCACACACACACAAACACACACACACACACACACTCTCAGTCGTTGTCGCGGCTCCTCCTGTAGATCGGCACGTTGATGCTGTGGAACGCTGGCACCCAGCGGTTGTCATGGAGACCCACGTTGCAGCCGGGGGCATCCCTGTGGGCGCCGTGGCAACACATCCAGTATCCTGGGCCGTACGGCAGCGCCTGGCAGTACGGCTTGTGGTGCCAGCGGCACAGCGACACGTCGCCGCGCCCGTAGCGCTTCTTGCACTGTTTGCAGGGGTCATCGCGGTAACGGGGGTCGGACACCCACAACGAGTCGGCGGGCCGCACGCCGTACGTGTCGATGATGAACTTGAAGTAGTGGCAGGTACACTTGAGCGCGGCGAGGCTGTGCGTGGGCAGCAGCACGAGGATCTTCAGCAGCAAGTGGTGCGGCAGCACGGCGAGGAACGGCTGCGGCTCGAGTAGCTGCTGCAGCCGCTGACGCATCTCCAGGAAGTCCTGCGATACCGACGCATGCCGGCTCAGAGACACCACGCCGCTGCCGCTGAGCTCCTCCTCCGACGCACCCTGGCCCAGAGGCACCATGCCGCCACTGAGCTCCTCCTGAGCTCTGTCAGCCCGTCTCCTCCTCCTCCTCTTGTCTGATTGGCTGTCAGAGTCAGCAGCAGCGAGGTGGGGCTGTGAGTCAAAGGTCATTTTGTGGTGAGGTGGGCGGGGCTCTGAGGCAGCAGGAGAAAGAAACAACAGGCCAGGCAGAGGCTCCGCCTCCTCTGACTGAGGGGGTGGAGCCTGAGTCTCCACCTGATCCTCGACCGCAGCCTCACCTGAGGGGGAGGGAGGTGGGGTAAGGCCAGGTGAGGGGGGCGTGGCCAGAACTGCAGCAGGCGTTTCTGAGCGGCTGATTGGCTCACTGCCAGCACTCTGAGCTCCGGGCAGTGCTGACAATGACATCGCTGATGATGTGGTTGCCGATGTCGGTGATGAGGGCGGGCAGGGGGCGGGGCTGTGGTCGGTGGTGGCGAGCAGGACTCGTCCCACCGTCCTCCTCAGGCTGTTGCTCCTCGACAGCTCACCCTCCGCCCGCCTCCTCAGACACTCCGACTCCAGCTTCGCCACCATATCCGACACCCTGACACTATCTGGCTCCTCCCCCATGACCTCTGAGGGGGGCGGGGCTCTGGACAACGTGATGGAGGTGGAGCTCCTCTGGACGGTGAGGAGCGGTTTGGTGTCCGGCGGCCGCTCGTTGACTCTCCGCTCCAGGAACGCCACCATCTCCACCACCGACACCTTCTGCTCCTCCTCCTCCGCCGTCATCGCCTCGCTTCCGTGCCGCTGAGCAGAGTCCGGGCGCCGTGGAGACGGTTTGTGGGCGTGTTGTTGTGCATCCGTGCCTTGGGTCCTCTGTTCCTGCTGGTTGTTTCCTGATCTGCGACGCCGTTTGGCGCTGCTGTTTTCCTCCCAGCTTCCTTTCGCCTTCACGGCCCGTAACAGCCCCGACACGGCGCCGTGGCTCGTACACACGGCCGGCGTCCTGTCTCGGCTGCCGGAGCCACTAGGCGAGGTCTGTTCGCTACCCTCGGCACCGTCGTCCCGTCCCCCATCTGATGCGAAGATGGCGATCTTCTCGCGGACGTGTCCGGGTTTGATGACGGTCCAGATGTCCAGCGGGGCGTCGGCGTCTTCTGTGGCGGTCTGGTACAATCTGAGCGAGTCGTGGTTCTCGTAGCCTGGCGTCGGAGGGAGGAGCTGCAGGGTGGCGGCAGTCGATGCCTTCAGCCGCAGCGACGCTGTGCTGCTGCTGACCTGGTTGTTGTTGTTGTTTGTGGCGTTGCTGCAGCGGAGCGTGTTGGTGGAGATGACGCTGAACGGCAGGCGGTTGCTGCTGATGTTGCCATGGTTACTGCTACAGGTCCTCACATAGTGTCCGCTCTGCTGAGACAACGTCTGGACGCCGACCGCCTCCAAACGCAACTCTGAGCGCACGAGCTTCGGATACGACTTCAGGTGCATGATGGTCCTGAGAGACAGAGAGACGAGGGGGCGGGGACACAGATGACATCATTAAAACCATGAAAACAGGACATTTGTGAAGAAATGCTGCTGAAAGCTGCAGCTGAAGAGCAGCGGCGGCACTAAACACAGAATAACATCAAGAACGTATGAAAGATGTTGAATATTTTAAGGTTTGTTGAGAAACTGCATCGCTGGCTTTAATCTGTGTGAGAAATATAAAGTTCGAACATACAGACTTTCAGTATGAACGAGTAGATCAGAGCTGGAAAAGGATGAAGGAGCTGAAGTGACTGTATGAAGAAGCAGCAGAGGGAGGAGGGAAAGTTGGAAAACTGGGTCTAATTCGTATGAATGGGATTAAAAATGGAATAAATGTCATGTATTAAAGATGTGAAACATTATGAGGTTTGATTTGAGTTTCTATCTAAAAGTATGAACCAGCTGAAA
Organism: Lutjanus campechanus; assembly: GCA_027495735.1. Lineage (NCBI taxonomy): Eukaryota > Metazoa > Chordata > Actinopteri > Lutjaniformes > Lutjanidae > Lutjanus > Lutjanus campechanus. The sequence continues at coordinate 18,280 of JAJHUR010084387.1, forward strand.
AGAGTTAAAAAACTTTGAACAGTCGGCTGACTATTTCTGAAACTATGAAAAAGATGATCAATAATCTCTAATGTACGAACTGACCTGAACATTTTGATGCTTCTGATTTTCTTTGTTGAAAAATGTGGAGAAACTTTATGTGACAAAAAACATGAAGGAAAACATGAAGGTTTTCAACATTCACACCCAATCAGCAAATGTTAGCACGCTAACACGCTAACACGCTAACACGCTAACAGCCCAGTGGAACAAGTTCAACAGTCATCGATTAACAATAAAGACTGAACGTTAATCTGTGGCTGCAACATGTAAGAAAATAGTGAAAAATGTCCCTCGGTTCCTCGGAGGCGAGCCTCCTCCAGGGTGACGTCTGCATGCAAAATTAATTTGATCAAAATTGTTTTACAGTTTATTTCCTGTTTATCAACAAGGTGAACGTTAGCATGTTAGCATCCTCAGAGTGATGTCAGAGTCAGCGTGTGTTCTCCTGAGCAGCTCTCAGATAAACACAGAGTTAAAAACAGCTCAGACCTTTCAAGGACACAACATCACTGCCAGCTAATCATGTGATCACACACACACACACACACACACACACACACACACACACACTCCTTCAATATGAAAACTGCAGGATGAAGAATGCCTTATAAGCACTGGTTAGTCCCTCAGACAAACTGGATTTACTGGAAGAGAGTGAGACTGTGTGTGTGTGTGTGTGTCTTCATACACACAGTCTTAGAGACACACACACACACACACACACACACACACACACACACACACACAGCATTAGTTAAACTGTGCGAGTCACGGATTATTTAACACGTTCGTGCGTCCAGGACTTTGATTTATGACCAAACAGCTGCAGAACTACAAACACTCCCATCAGCCTCAGCTGCTCTCTGTGTAATCCCCATTAGCTCATATTAGCATGCTAACATGCTAAACTAACAACGTTAGCATGGTAAACATTATCTAGTTGCTAAACATTAGCATGTTAGCTGATTCTCACAGAGCTGTTAGCATGTAGCATGTAGCATGTAGCATGGCTGCAGACTGTGTGTTCACATCACAGTTGAGACTCACGCAGGGTTGGGTAGTGATGGATTACATGTAATCCAATTACAACAAATAGATATAATCAGCCCAGATAACATTTGGAAAATGTGTAATTAGATTTTAGTTACATTGTCAGTGATTACTTGATTACACTTTTGATTTCATGAGAAATATTTACAATAAAGTTGTTGAGTTTGAACATTAAAGTGATATTCCACTATGTGAGAATAACCCACTCAGTATGTCCTCACCTCTGTGACGATGTGATGATAAGTGAAGATCTTCAGTTCACAAAACAATCCTGGAGTTTTAGGAGAAACAGGGTAGCAGCCTCATCCAGTACAATGGCAGTGAATGGTGACCACGGATAAAACGTTAAAAATAGAACACAAAACAAACACAAAATGTCTCCATCCTGCTTGTGTGGTGTAATCCAAGTGTCTGCGAGCCGCAACATTAAAAATGAACTGCGAAAGACGCCATTTACACCGTGTTTTTTTAGCAGAAATAGAAACACTCGATCTCGCGAGACTTCGTATATATCTTAATGGACGCACGTGCCGAAGTCTCGCGAGATCGACGCCATGTTTACATCCTACGAGCTATATGCTACAGCTGATATTTCTGCTAAAAACATGGTGTAAACGGCGTCTTTTGTGGTTAATTTTTAATGTTGCGGCTCGCAGACACTTGGATTACACCACACAAGCAGGATGGAGACATTTTGTGTTTGTTTTGTGTTCTATTTTTAACGTTTTATCCGTGGTCACCGTTCACTGCCATTGTACTGGATGAGGCTGCTACCCTGCTTCTCCTAAAACTCCAGGATTGTTTGGTGAACTGAAGATCTTCACTTATCATCACATCATCACAGAGGTGAGGACATACTGAGTGGGTTATTCTCACATAGTGGAATATCACTTTAAATCTGTGTTCTGTGGGGGGAGGGGGGGGGGGTCAGTCAGTGTGATTGTGTAACAGTAATGAGTCACTTCTCATACAAACGCTCAATTTCTTCACCGTGTTACATCATCAGTGATGTCATCCTACAAACTAAAACTGTCCACTGAGACGAATCTTAACTTCCTGGAGCAAATCAGCTAAATATCAGACCCTGCAGCTGTTTTTGGAGATTGTTCCGTCCTAAAATATCTGATTTCACAGCAGCTTTTCTAAAAAAACAAACAGTTGTGATGCATGTTGGGATTTGTGTAGTTGATTTTAAAAAGGACAGCGTGTGATGACATTGATCATTTAGATGAAATGAAAACATGTTGCAGCAGATTTATAATTTCCATCTTTAGTCCTGCACACAACAAATTAAATTATAAGTTTATATAAAGTTTTACGATCATTTAAAGAAAAAGAATAAGATCCAGAATGTTAAACTCCTCCCACTACATGTTGTGTTTACCTGCAGACTGCGTGCTGATTGGCTGCTGATGGTGGAGGGGGCGTAGTCCTGGTTTGAGTGACAGCTCCTCTGATCCTTCAGCTTCACATCTCTCAGATGTTCAGTGTGACTCCGCCCACACAGGAAACCCAACAGTCCTCTGACCCCGCCCCCTGCAAACACACAAGCAGACAGGAAATTTAGAAACCAATAAAACACGAAACCACTGGTGCATTCTGGGAACTGTTCTGAGTTACCTGGTCTAGGGCTGCAACTATTGATTATTTTCATTCTCTCAATTAATCAGTTCTGTCATATGACATAAGTCTGTGTCCTCCTCTGACAATTAGCTTCATTATCAATCAATCTATTGATCATTTCCTCCACTTGATTATCAAAATAGTTGGTTATTAGGGTTCCTCTTCCTGTTTTTGTGTGTGTGAACCAGGTCTGAATGTTCTCCTCTGTCACTGCAGTCAGCGTCTCACTGCAACACGCTAACAAGCTACATGCTAACAAGCTACAGATCAGATCCCATACTGCAATAAAGCAGGCTGGGGGGGGATCAATCAATTTTTCTGCGCCTGGTCTGATATCAATAAAATCTCAAAATTGATGTTTTAATATGTGTTACAGCCTGCAGTTTAAACCGTGATGGTCTCACGTCACGGCGAGCGAGACTTTGGCGCCAGATCTCGTTGATATTCGTGTGTTGATGAGGTCACGTTTCATAAAGGTTAGAGGTTTTAGTTCTTCTACCATTTACAGCATCGGTTCTCTGAGAACCTCTTTCAGGAACTGAAATATCCTGAACTCAATCAATGAATGAAATCTGGATCAATACTGAGCCCTGTAACACACACACACACACACAGTCAAACATACATTACTGCACACTGACTGGAAAATCTGAGAATCCACCGAGGGGTTCTAACCAGAACCTTTATATATGCCCAGAGTTTTATCTGAAACACACCCAGGGGGTTCTACTGAGAACCCTGTTATATTATGGTACCAAGAACCCTTGGCAAACCATTCTTCAGAAGCAAACAGTTCTGGGTAGAACCGCAACCCTTCAGGAAGAACCCTTTTAGGGCCCTTATTTCTAAGAGCGCAGCCTACAGAACACATACAGAGCTACATGTTTATTTGATAGAAGATTGATTCAATTTTACATGATCGATCAGTTTGTTATCATCCCTAGTTAACTCCACCCATGTGACTCCTGCAGGACATTAAAACAAACTCACAACTGAGTATATATTACCCAGAATTCCTCAGTGTCCTGTGGAAACCGACACTGAGGTGAGGGAGACCTCCCTCTGACCTCACACTCCATCGTCCAATCACATCCAGGATCGATATAAATGAGACAGGGAGGGTGCAGGTGCATCATGGGAGCTGTAGGCTTCCAGTGTTTGTTGACTGCTCTGGTTTTAAGCAGAGCTGCCGTTTGGGTCATGTGACCATGTTTACAGGCCTGTGATTGGTCGAGATGTGAAAGGCTTGTTTCAGCCTGTCCACCCTCACTGCCAAACCACAAGGCATGCTGGGAAAACCCCACAACACTCTGTTCTGCTCTGAGAGAGAGTGTGTGTGTGTGTGTGTGTGTGTGTGTGTGTGGAGACAAAAACAGATGGAACCGGTTTAACCAGCACACACACAGGTGTGTGTTTTAACTCTTTCTGTGGCAGGTTCCTCAGGTTCCTCCTGATTAGAACCAGGGCTGAAACTAGAGATGATCTGCATCATTAATTAATCTGTTGATCATTTTATTGATTGATTAATCATGTTTGACCTATTTTTCAACTAGTGATCAATCAGGCAATAATTTTTCCAATAATAAATTAATTGTTTGAAGGATGTCATCATTTTAAATACCAAACAGACGCAGACTCGCAGATCTGAGAGATGACAGGAAACTTCAAAATAAAAGGAGGAAGTGACTCTTATTGTGGAGAGACAGAGAGGAAACAGTGAAATCAGAGCTGAGTGCGTTTGTGTGTTTTCATCAGGACGCAGTTCAAAGTGTGTTTACAGCTGCTGATCACTGATCAGATCAATAAAACAGGAAGTGATCAGAACATACAGGAAACAGAGCAGGAAGAGAACAGTACAACTGTGACAGTTTAAATTCAAAGATGACTCAAAACATTTTATCCATTAAGTTAATAATTGATTAATCGCTGCAGCTCTTATCAACATTTTCTGATATTTTATGGAACAAACAATTAATTGATTAATGGAGAAAATATTCAACAGACTGATCAATGAGTTGAGTTTTATTTTCAGCTGTTGCAGCCTGCTGACACCTGATCAATCTGACTCATATCTGACATTTTACGGCAGTAAATATCAATAGTTTTGGCCACGCCCCCTCCTTCTGCTTCTTCACCGACTCGAGTCCCCGACCTCCTGAAGACGACAACAAGCTGCGCCTCGACTCATCGAGAAGAAAAACAGCACCTGAATCAGGGTTTCCGCTAGAAAAAATTGGCACCGGACAACGTGACCGGCAGGTTTTAAATTTACCGGACAGATGTTTGAAATTCCGGTCAGATATTATCTGAATTTATTGAGCTTAAAACCTCTTCAGCACGAGCGGCCCCTGTACAGGAGGCAGCGTCAGATGCGTGCGGTACAGACGGTCTATGGACACGCTAGGAAGCACCAGTCCTAACATGTAGCACCCCAAAATGACGGGGAGAAACTCAGCTAAAAGCCTCTATCAAGTATTGCCACCTAAACGAAACACAATTAAAACCACAAGCAATAATATGGGCATTTAATAAAAACGTGAAAACAGCCCACGTTCAATTGAGTGCTTTTACTATTCTCACCACTTCAAGCAAACTAGACATGTAAGGTGTCGTATGAAAACAGAGATCGTACTGATTACGACGAGGTCTCACTCGTCACGGCGCGACAAAAACTCTGAGAGTTAGACGCCAAATAGTCGCAAAAAACCTTCACAGAATCATTAAATATGTCAACTTTAGCTGTTTTGTGGCCGAAAGTTATAATCCAGCTTGAAAAATCACTGCGCATGTCTGCTCCTATGACTCTTCAGTTAGGGCTGCTCGATTATGGAAAAAATCATAATCACGATTATTTACACGATTATGTCTTTGAATTTGGAACAGCATTTATTGAACATGTTTAAAAAAAACACTCTCCTGTTAAATATATAAAAATATCTTGTAATGTAGTAGTAAAAAATAAACTGCACTCGATCTTTTGAAAACAAGAAATAAATAAAATACAATAAGAGATAGACGCTGCTCAGCCTCACCCTCTGCCATCTTCACACGTGTTTAACCCTCTGGAAACTACGGCATCGCCCGCGATGTCTGAGGATATCTTTTACTTAATCGCGCATATTTCTGGAATGCCGACAGATAGAAACTTACTTTTTTCTTTGGCGAAAAGGAGACATCTCAGCCTTTCAAACGGCCTCCGCTGTGTCTGTGTTATGCTTCCTCGATTTTCAGTGTGCAATAGGAAAACCGTGCACCGTCACATGGTGTGCCAGTGTCCAATAGGAGACCCGTGTGTTGCACAAAGATCCTCTATTCACGGTAAGATGGCTCCTCCGTTGACTTCTATGATCGCTACAGCTGAAACGCAGCCGTGAATGTAACCTCTCAGAACGGAAACACCAAATAATCGTTTTTCCTCGATTATATGAATTTTGAGATCGTCTGGAGCCTAAATCGTAATCACGATTAAAATTCGATTGATTGGGCGGACGTTTAGCTCAGTGGGTAGAGCGTCCGACCCATGTATGGAGGCTGTGGTCCTCTGCAGCGGCCACTGGTTCGACTCCCGCCTTCTGCCCTTTGCTGCGTGTCATCCCCTCTCTCTCTGCCCCATTTCCTGTCTACTCTTCGGCTATCACTATCAAATAAAGGCACAAATGGCCAAAAAAATAACTAAAAAAAAAAAAAATTCGATTAATTGAGCAGCCCTATCTTCAGTAGTTTGAAATGAATCGCGATGGTCCTGGTTGTTTTCATAAAGAGGAAGGGCTTTTTTCGAGCGGAGTAACGCATCTTCCTACAATATACTATCTTTGGCGTCACGTCCTTCTGTATCGTCATTGGTGTTACTAACATAGACATATATGGTAAATGGTAAATGGACTGTATTTATATAGCGCTTTTCTAGTCATAGACTACTCAAAGCGCTTTTACAACTACGAGTCACATTCACCCCATTCACACACACTTTCACACACACTAATGACACAGGTGGCTTCTTCTAGAAAGACCCAACCTGTGCATCAGAAATCATTCATACACATTCATACAGCACCGGGACGCAGCACCGGGAGCAATTCGGGGTTCAGTGTCTTGCCCAAGGACACTTCGACATGTAGACTAGGGAAGCCGGGAATCGAACCACCAACCCTCCGATTGGGGGACGACCCGCTCTACCACTGAGCCACAGCCGCCCCATATATACGTAGACGCCGCATTGAGCGCTGAATCATACGTCGACGTCGCCGCCATATTGGATGTGGCAAGAGCGAACTTAGACATATAAAATGTCTATGAGAGCGAACGGAGAAGATGCCTTATTCATG
>JAJHUR010084388.1:0-28348 GCA_027495735.1 Lutjanus campechanus
AGTGTCCATATGCAGTTGATTATACGGGTTTCCATTCAGTTCGAGCTCGTTTTCTGCCACCCATTGTCATAGCATTTATTGACAGCTGCGGTTAGCTTGCTGCTAGCTAACTTTGCTAACCGGCTGGCTGCTTCGCGAGCAGGTAAAATGTTTTAAACCGCTGTACTTTTTGAAGGTGATAATTAATAACAATAACGTGGTTCATTCTTGAATGTTTCACATAATATGTATGAAGACATACCTTTCTCCAGTGCACAGCGGGTCACATCCACCTGCAGAGGTGGGGCTTTTTCACAGCAGCCGTTAAATGTTTCCCATTTCCTTGTTCCTTCGGGAATATTCATGCGGCGGACCGACTTCCGGTCAAGCAAAGCGGGTTAAAATAAAATAAAATAAAATAAAACAAAATTGTAAAAAATACGAAATGACGGCATAAAAAGGATGAAAAATAAAAATAAGTAAGAAAATACTCTCTCGAAACTTCATTTGTATTTCAAGGTTATATTGCTCTTCCTCAGTGATTCAAAATCAAACGACTTGGTTTCTGTGTATATTAATGGGAAGACTGAGCCTTTTAAATAAATCTAAAGTATATTTTACGCACAATTTTTTTTAGTTGCAAATTTCAAGTCAGCATTTTGTTTACAAAATTCATTTTAAGTGTATATCCCTGGTTTATTGTTGTTTGCAAACAGTGCTGATATACACAAACCTGATTTAACAGCATCTAAAACTGTTTTTCATGACACTACCCACTTGTTTGCAACCATTAGTTGATTAATCGACTATTTGTCAACTGTTTAATTATTTGCCATCATTTTGACAGACTTTTTGAGCCATTTTTAAAGAAAAAATACATTTATGATTCTGATTTCAACTTAAATGTGAATGGTTTCTGGTTTGTTCAGTCCTTGTCGATTTGGATTGTGGGCAAAAGACATCTGAGGATGTCACTTTTGGATGCACTTTGGAAAACAATTATAAACATTGTTCATTTTCATTCATTTTCTGGATCAAACTGATTAATTGAGAAAATGATCAAGAGTTTAATTGATAATGAAAATAATCATTATTTGCAGCCCTACTTTAAATATTTTAATAATGCAACTACTTACAAATGAGCAAGCAACACAGAAATTATCCAGTGTTGATATATTTTATTGTTAACTCCACCACATATATATTGTACAAAAGTATAATTGTCATGAACACATTAAAAAAAACAAAAACATTCTCCATTAAGTCCAATAACTCTTTCTGGTCTGGAGGTTCACCCCTCCTCCCTGCTTCAGTCTCCAGATGACACAGAAACTTCTTGCAGATGCTGTCGCACCACCTCATCCAACACTTTGCTCACACCTTTACAAGCTGTCATGGCAGCTTCAATCAATGCCTCTAGGTGGTCTTGATGTAGTCTGGCGTCCATCTGCAGCAGAGCAATCTGTCCACCCCGGGGCAGTAACGCTAAGGCCAGAGAGCTCACTCCTCCGCTTTCCTCTGCGTAGCAAAGGTCAGCGAGAGGCGTCTCATCCACAAACCCGACCGTGCAGGCACACACGTAGTCCCGCATGGGGATGCCGGCGTCAATCACAGCCAGAGTGGCAGCATTCACACACACGCTGTAGTTGCCTCCATCTGACTGCAGAATCTGTGTGGAAAGCAAAGTTTTCAGTTATTTTTCCCCAAGTTGGTAATCAACTCCTACACTATGAACACCCAACACAACAAATCCAGCCCTCACTGTCCCACATTAACCTTGACGTAGATGTCTATTTGAGAGCGTGGGTACAGCTGGGTCATCACAGCGGCTTCGAACGTCTGCTTCAGGTGGAGGCTCATCTCAGTGGACTTGCGGTCCCCGTGTGGTCTCCTCTTCCTCTCTGCTGTGCTGAACGTGGCCATGCTGTACTGACAGTTTATTACTGCTCGATCGTGACGAGTCCGGCTGCGGGAACCTCGCATCTGAGGGGTGACAAACATGTCATCTCGTAAGACCTTCCCCAGTCAATGATTCAGTGGTGATTTTATTAGGTAAACTTGTGAAATCAAATGCAATTCAATACAACAGCTCAGCCATAAATTCTTCCTTTGCAAAGATTATAATGTTCAGTTTTGATTGATACTGGCATAATTTACTATTAATTACTGACTACTGTAGTTTTTGTGTATTGGACTGAATTATACTGATGTGTTTCTGATGTTTTTCCCACCTCATTTACAAATATGAGGGGAGTAAGATATTGCAAACACATTTCAACATAATGTAAGCCAGTATATCACTAACTTACAACCCCAGTAATAAACATATTATTAAATTAAGTTTGACCAAAAAAATCCCCATTATAATCTTCATAAAGTTACAATATTTGTCAGAGCTGTTCAAGCTGATGCTTTGATTCTACAGATCAGGGCTTAGTTGGCCCCCCATAAAGTTCAATTCGGCCTGACACATATTTCTAATGAAAGAAAATTAAAAATTAAAAAGAACTGCAATATAAATCACTTCATGCTGTTTTGATTTTTTGTGAGGCTAAAAGCTCTTTACAAATGTAGGATCCTAGTTATTTATTATTTTTCATAATCTGAGCACGGCGTGCAGACACTGCACAGGAAGTCAGTCAATTAAGGGAAGTTGGAATCTTAGTATTATTTTGGATCTTAACAATACAATACAATAAAATAGGTGTTCGCTTTTTCCTCTCCGCCCAGGATTAAAGGGAAAATTCAGCACATTTCATATGGACGTAGTGAAGTGAAGCAATAAATTTCTCCTTGCATGCATTATTATTATTATATATATTTTTTTTTTTTTACATCTGGAGATCAAGATTTGTAGTCCAGGGCATCTCTGCAGCGCGACAGGACTTCATTATAATGCTGTTTTATCACAGCTTTTCTTCAGCTCTTGAGATTTGGATATTGCACTTGGCCATAGTGCAATTTGGATATTTAAATTCAGCTTTCTCTGTAAATATAGCACACATTGGGGAATTCATTGCTTCACTGACTACATTTACCATAAACACTGATTGGAATATGCAAATAAAAAAAGTGCTGAATTTTCCCTTTAAAGGGATAGGATACCCCAAAATGAAAATTCAGTCACTGTCTTCTCACCTGGTTGTCAGTAAGGTTTTGGGGTTTTTTTATCCACAAAACACTGCTGGAGTTTTCTGTAAAACAATGTTGCAGAATCTCCCAAACAATTTAAGTGAATGGTGACCAGTAGGGGTGTAACGGATCGTAGTTGGCTCATGACCCGTTCTGATCGCCCCCTGCTGTTTGGCACATGTGTGATCCAGGGACTAAAGTAACCATCATAGTGTAAAATATAGTTTTACTGTTGCAGTTAGTTTTTAGAGTAATAACTCCCTCAATCTCTGATGCAGAGTAAAAGGACAAGACAGATGCACGCTGCAGATGCTTTACTCTTGAAGCACTGTGCTGTGAAACACAGAATCTTAAAAAACAAAAGGCAGAGCAACTGATTTAAAAGCCGTCACTTTCACCTCCATCAAGTGAGATCCCGACCATGACTTCAGGCATTTTCAGTAGGGTAACTGAGAAATTGGACACACTTGTCACAGACTGATCAGAAGAATTATTTTACTTTACAATGTATATAATGTGTATGTGTTGAGCTACAGTGAAGATTCAGTCTTTTGAGTCAATTTGGCATGTCGGGGCTTTAGGAGACTTGGATTACACCAGATGAGCAGTATGGAGGCATTTGTGGAGCATGACAGTGAGTAGATAATGACTGAATTTTCATTTTCGGGTGAACTATCCCTTTAAATTTGGCCACCCATGGTATAAATGCACCTAATAACGTGGCCAGGTGGTGTGTACTGTTATGAAAGATACCTTATTATTAACATTGTGGTGTTTGTTCTGACCAGTCTTGAATATAATTATTATGCATTATTATATATTTGACAATTGGTTACATAAATAGATGGTCAGAATAATGTGGGCATTAATTTGGGTTATGGTAACTTATGGTGGGCACTACAGAGTAAATTAATACTTAAATGATCTAATAATTAAGTATTTTTGATGAATTATTGAAATCTTAATCCAGTATTGTGTCACTGACCAAAGCAGTTACACTGAATGATGTTGTTTCCATCCCGATTAAACTTTGTTCGCTCCTTCAGCATTATGGGTAATGTCTTTCATGTTCAAAACATGCACCGGACAGTCAAAGACAACAGAAACAACCTGTTATTACTTAGTATGACATTTCCTCTGGAGTTAAAACCAGTCTCAATGCAGGCTAACCCTCCTCCTCCTCCCTCCATCCCTGCTACTCACTTCATGTGGGCCGTAGACCACCGCCAGAGCCTTGGTGTTTCCCTGCTCTAAATACGCGGACCCGTCGGCCTGAGCGAACACTCCCATCCGGGCCTGAACCTTCCGCAGCTCGGTGGCTTTTCTTCCATCTAGACGGTACCCCTGATCAGACAGCAGCTCCAGACCCGCCATGTTTCCGCAAACTTCACATGAACAGCAACGCAACGACCCACGTGTCTCTCACGGTACTACATTACCCATACACCCAATCGCTCGAATGATTACGGTATGCCAGATGGCCCAAAAAGGCCAGGTTTGGATTACTGGTTACAATTCAACATCACAATATTTGTATAGTAGATATGACTTGTTCCTATACATAAAACTTGGTAACAAAGATGATAGCTAATCCTTCCTCATTAGCTAAAATACATTCTTAACTCAATTTTTAAATACAAATGAATAAAAACTTAAAATATACAATGCTTTAATATAATTAAAATTTTATTCGTTCCTTTTTGGTGAATAATTTTGGACCTTTTCTTGTACTTTTCTCTCAGTTAATCAACCCTATTTAATATTTATATATACCTATTTTTTTATTCAATTATTTTCTCTTACATTTTTGACACAACCACAAATTTTATCCTTGATGCTACATGTATGAGACTGCACATTTCTTCTTTTTCTGTTCTGCAATAAATAAAGCAAGGAGGTCCTCATACAAGTGGCAATTAAATTTTTTTTTTTTAAATACTGCATTAAAACTCTAGTTTTGTTAATAAATGATATGTATAAATATCACTAATAACAATAACTGTTTCCACATTGTCAGGATTTTAACTCTTCATGTGTTGGTGCCAAAGCACACAACTATGTGACCATATTGAGAGTGAAAATTCAGCTTTTAGCCTCATTTGCTGACTTCTATGTAACAAAAGTCAATGCTTGTTTTTCTGAATAAACATAAGGATCCACTACCCTGCAACAAAGCAATCTAACCCTCTGTCTTTTAGGGATGCACAGTAAATATTGGGGCCAATCTATTATTATTAAATTTATATTATTTATTATTCTTATAATAAAATGATATTATTGTAATTGATAAATATTGGATATAATCTGATTTGACAGATTATGTCAAAGCATTTCACTTGAATTCTAATGTAAATTATCTATAAAAGACAGTATATTTATGAAGATTGTTTTATCTACATTAGAAAAAATAAGTGAACATTTGAAGAGTGAGAACTGTTCTTTAGTGTCTTTATAACAGTGGCATCAGTTAGATTTAGTTAGATCAGAACTATTGAATATTAAATCATCTCCCCATCATTTAATCATTTCCCCTCAGGTAAAGTAACTACAGGTATGAACTTCTTTTTAAAATGCAAAAATGTGAAAACATTTGATTTTCTATTAATTACTGGTTATCTTATCGGTATCAGCCATGAGAAGCAGGTAGTTATCGGTAATTGGTATCAGCTGAAAAATATCCATATTGTGCATCCCTAGTGTCTTTCTTACATCTCTCAACTACTCTGGAGGACTCTGTGGATCCATTCAGACCTGTGAACTCGTCTGTGTTGTAATGAGTCTCAGAATGCAGGGAGAGTTACACAACTTCAACACTTTTAAAAATAAAATTTATTAGCATCTCTAATGTGTATAAATAAAAACATATATGAAACAATGTATATACGTATGATGTAATGAGTTTAACAATAACAGGGTTACATGTGATACAAAGGAGCAGTCTTTATTTTAGCCAGTGTGTTGTGAGGAAAACTGTACCTTGAAATCAAGCCTTCAAATATGCATACCTATAAGTTGCAAATCTACATTCTTTGACAAGAATGAAACAAACCAGTCCGGGGGTTGGTAACAGGGAGAATATGGTAAAATATGCAGTTTTGTTGTCCTGTCTCTTGAAGATTTCAAAACATCTTTGATTTAATACATGTACTTTTTTTTTTTAAGGTTTCACTAACAATGTTGAGGCACAAAGCCGCAACACTATTCACGCTGACCTTCTCGACTTTACATTACACTCAATAGCAATCCTAAAAAGGATTTCAACTCATTCTTTTCCATTTACTGAAGTCACATTGTTCCACAGACTCATAAGAAAGGGTCTTTATAAGCAGACCTGAAATCTAGGGACAATATGACAATAATGTTAGACACAGCGACAAAAAGTAGTTACCAAATGACAAATTTTACATGTAACTAACAGATCCCAAGGGATCAAACGATCGACTCAATTTGCATTTTTACTAAATGTAACAAGGTTTGTCGTTTTCTGTGATGGCTTGCTGTGCCTGCGTCAGTATACCAAATACCAAAAAGGCCGTGAGTGGACGCTTCTGTCTGTGGGGGTCTGAGGATTCGGCTCTCTAGGCAAAAAGCAAAGAAAGGAAAGGGACCCTCTATTCTTGTGTCACCCAATGTCTTCTATTTGGTCGTGCTTTTAACACTCAACGTGTTCAAATGTCTTACAAAACTGACAGATATGCACATAGGACGAATGCTACCTCTGAAAGCTGGCCAGAATTCCACAATAGCCAATTCGCCGTATTCACACGGCGGCCATTTTCCTCTGACGTCTCACTGAGGATGGGAAGCTCAAATGTCGTACCGCTGTGTTCCAGGTTACAAGACGTATAAAAGTAGGGAATCTGATAGTGTTGTCATGATACCAAAATTTTGACTTCAGAACCAAGTTTAGTATCATGATACTTAATGATACTAAAACAATACTTGAGACTAAATCGATACTGGTTTGATTACCAATATCTAACAGATGTGAAACATAATGTCCACAAGGGACAATGAGACCCGCAGAATGTAAAAAATACATTTATAATGAAATCTGAACCATTTCATTTTAATTTTATACATATCAAGGCAAATGACTTATCTATGGTCTTATTTATTATCCATGTTAACATATTTTGTGTAGTAGATCGGCCCTGCACAAAATCATTCTATGAATTGTTATAAAACTGCAAACCATGATTCCATGAAAACAAGTCGCATCGAATTCTGCTCTGATCCGATGCAACATTACTTTACCTCATAAGTGCACAGAGAGGAGACGGGAAAAAGAGAAGAGACATACGTAACAAGTCTCTTGAGTGCACACCTCTGTCAGAAGCTGAACTGACCCATAACAAGTACCAGACTTTGAGAAATTATAATACTGAACCGTATTAAAAATGAAAAAGTACTGAAAAAATACCTAAATTTCAGTATACCACGCAACACTATCAGAGATTGCTACAGCTAGCAGGTGAAATAATGGTGGATAGTGTCCATGAATGTTCTCATTCGTCCAGGTCATTGTAATCTCAGGAAGGAATAAATCGAAAGCAACTGGACTTGTTCACAAGTCTTTTTCGAAGACGTTTCGCCTCTCATCCAAGAAGCTTCATCAGTTCATGCCTGTCAGACTAGTCTGAGCTGCCAACATTAGCAGCTGTCTCACAATAGCTAATGATAATACGGTGAAATGTGGCCTGATGTCCCTCCAAATGTTCACTATCCATTGTCATTTCAGTTGCTGATAAATCAGGAAGTGGTGAAAAGAACTTGTCAAAATTTGGTACTTTTTGTGGGTCAATATTAGTGTACAGAAAGTGAAGTGAAAATTTGAAATATAGCCTGATGAGTGCTGCGCGAGTCAAACTATAACAACATATTTGATGACCCACCATGAGACAACACCACCTCCTAGGTAACAGTACTTGACAGCAAGCAAGGTGTACATGAAATCTTGTTTAGAACTAATTTCTGCCTTTCCTATCATATCATGTAACACTAGCAAGAGGTGGTTAATGCTAACGTTAGCTAAAGGGTTATCAAATATGCTGTATTAGCTGGAAGTATGACCTGCTGTCCCTCCAGATTTTCTCTGTGCATTGTTTTTTCAGTTGCTGATCAACCAAGAAGCTGTGACATGATAAAAATTTGTCAGATTTCATGTTTAAACAACTTGCAACCTGTAACACAGTGGTACAATATTTGAGGTTCCCCTCCTGAGTGTGACATGAGAGGAAAACGACCACCATGTGAATATGGTGAATGTGACTTGGACTTGTAACAGACCATTAAATATACACCGCTGACCATTAGAGGGAATAGTCTACAACCCACATTAACTGTGTGTCAAACTGCTATAAATAAGTCAGTTACAACGTGTGGACTATTATTGGCCATTGTCTCAGTTTTTCCTCATTAATTGAAAAAATATCACATTTTTAAAAGGGGATAACAACATCCAAGACTAACTGCTTCAAAGTAAAAAAACGGTGGGTAGGTACAAAAAAAAAGATAAAGAAAAAAGGTGGTGTGTCTGCTTTAATACGCAGGTGTACGTGACAGTGAGAGGTTATCGGCACGCAAGGATCATGGCGACCTCATTCAGCCTTATGGAATGAAGGGACTATGTAGTAGATCTGAAAAAACGATGGTCTCTGCTCCATCCCAAGTCTTTAGAAGAGTGCAAAGATCCCCTTTATTTCCCTGATATATCCATGTTCTCGCATCCTAAAACTCTGCAAACTCCTTTGCGCATTTTTCCGTTAAAGAAACACGGATCTCCTCCTCCTCGTAGTCGTCGAAGTTGCTGGTGTCCCCTGGACCTCTGCACTTTGGTATGAACGGGGCCTCCACCTGCAAGAACAGGAGCAATACATATTTTAACAGACAGGACTTGTATTTACGTCTACACTGCCAATCACAAGAACACCCATGACAGAGAAAGGAAAGGCAATTATTTCTGTGAGGATGGACTCAGAGAAATTGTCAAAAATTTCAAGAAACTTCAAATATCTCTCAGCAAAGTACCTTAAACTGTCAGAAAGCGTCTAGAGAAACTGGCAAGAACGACTGATGCTAAAATACACTAAATTCTGACAGCTTAAGGGGGTCCTTTAAAGTTAGTGCTTGTCAGACGGTCAGTGTCTGAAACCTTCTCCCTCCACACCTTTCCAACATTAGGATTGGGGAGCTGGGTCCAACAATTTTTGTAAAAACCGACAATCAGGCCCCACTTCATGCTGCAACATGCCAGGTAGCACTGTGTGAAGGATTTGAACTTTTCATTCACTTTCATCGCTTTGTTGTGTGTATAACCGTGCAACACCTTGAATTTCTTTGCGGAGGAACAGTGTGCGCTTTAATCCCCATTTTAACAATTATCACATCTTCCCCCTGTCTTTGACAGCAGGCTTTTCATCCCACCTTCAGCCTTTGTCATTTTCAAACAGTTAGAAACATTTGTGCCTTTGGACATGGTCTAACAACACTCTGTACACACTGGTCATCTAAAGCACACCCCATTTTTTTTCATATGGCTGTAATCTTTACTTCAAGGAGCACCTTTGTTGGCGATGATTTTTCACACTTTAATGATTGAAATTAACCATCACAAATGGATAATTATCAGCTATTTAATCACACTTTTTGCACTTTCACTGAAATTCTACTACACACCGTTTACTGAGAATTTAAGCTCCTGAGCCTTTTCTATTGTCACTGTCCATTCTGTGTGCATCAGTTTCCATGTTTTCAGGTGCACAGTTACATTCATATTCTCTGAGACTAAAGCTTGACATGACACTAACATGAGTCTTTGGTGTACCATTACTAAAAAAAGTTGTCAGTCCACCTCCTTCAGCTGTGTATTTACTAAACATGTAGTGTGTTGGGCCGTCAGAGAAAAGACAATGAAGGTGGAAAATAAACAGGAAGATATGCAAAGTTCAGGACTAACTCAAAGTGTGCCATCATTAATTCTGAATATGTCATTTAATGTTGAGATGGCCAGCATAGCCTTTTTTTTGCCAAATTTGCAGCTGAGTAAATAAAATTAAGTGTGTGTGAATGGGTGAGCACAGAATCATCACGGGGCTTTTGACATAAAGCGCTGTATCGCTCCTGATGAGCAGGTCGGCACCCTGCATGGCAGCCGCTGCCATCAGTGTGTGCATGTGTGTGCAAATGGGTGAATGCTGACATGCAGTAAAGCTCCATTTTATATAGTCTACGTCTTATCCAATAGTGAACTGTAAATCTAAATCTAAGTTTTAGACTGCTGGTCAAACAAACAAGACAGGACGTCACATTTTTCACTATCATCTAATATCTTATAGCAATTATCAATAATTAAAGTTATGGTATGTTAAAGCAAAAAAAAAGACTTTTTGTCATCATTCTTGACTTTTGGAAAAAAGTTATTTTTTAAAGTGAAATGTTAAGATAAAAGAAAACAGGAGTGAAAATGGGTCTAAAATGGCCTACTACAAAAAAACAACAAAAAAAAATAAAAGTCTAACACTGTCACACAGCACTATTCCAGGAACAGAATCAACTTTTCCACTAAACAGAAACTGTAAATAAACTCTAAAAACAAAGCAGCTTCCTGATTTCTGCATCAAGTCCAGATAAATAGTGCTGCCTTTTTGTGTTGTTTCTACTCAAGGCATTTTTCTCACATGGAAACAGTTATTTTGCAACCAGTAACTTCTCTAAAGTATTGGGAGGGACATAAATAGTAAATGAACAAACCACAGCAGGAAAAGGTCAGATTTACAAGTGAATTTGATAAGAAAGAGCCAGTCTAAACTTGAAAAAAACACAGTGTGACTATATAATAATAAGGTTAAACAGAATAAAAGGATCAATGTGAGTCAAGCCCAAGCTAAATATCTACTTTGATTAATCGAAGAACTCCATTATCATTGTCATCCTGTAAATGTCATGTGACACACGGATAGCTCACAGCCAGCAGTGGAGCTGGGTGATTTCCAAGTGAAAAAAAAAAAAACACTGACTAGCCAGTTGTGAAATCACTGTTAACATTAGAGCACAAAATCCAGCTGCAAATAACGACCTTCTCAAGAGACAATAAAACACCAAATGATGAGGAGACACCAGATAAATTTCTAGAGACAAAACAGTATAAAATAATACTGTTTGAGCATCATAACTGGAGACTTTACAACTAGCAAAAAATCAATGTCAACAAATCAATATCTAATTAACTTGTGTGTGTGTGTTGTTTTTTTTAAGGGGGAACACTAACAGTGTTTAGTGTCACTGCAAAATATGTACTGGTGTCTTGCCTTTCTCTCGTAGATTGCGATCCAGTCTGTTGTTGCAAACCATTTGTGTCCCTTGATGTCGTTGACTCCGTTCTTCAGGTTGCCGTAACGTTTCGTCAAATCCACCTGCAGCAGGTTTCTCAACAGATCCTTCAAGTCCGAGCTGAAGTGGGAGGGGAATCTCACCTGGGAAATACATACATATGTTTTTAGAATCTCTGTATGACATGTTGAAATATGGGTTTTGTACATGTACATATAGTATAAACCTAATTTTCTCTCAGACTACAGGTAGGAGGCTCACTCTAGCACCTGCTTACCTTCCCAGACACGATCTTCTCATAGATCTGAATAGGCTGATCTGCGAAGAATGGAGGGTAACCAGCTGCCATTTCATAGATGAGGACACCGAGGGCCCACCAGTCCACAGCTTTGTTATAGCCCTGCAAAGATCCAACACAGATACTGCTATAACTGAGAAAACATAAACACAAAACTTAAAAAACAGGTAACTTATTGATTGGACAGCTCTTTCATCCTGCATCATCAGGACCTACAACCAGGCTGTACATTCCACATGGCTGAACCATTGGGATGGTAACACAGAACAGACATAGGCTACTTCTTGAGTTTTGGTGAAGATGGCTGAGTGTGACCAGCTGCAGAAGGATACAATCTGAATGCCGTCAACTACCTTAAATAGCTATCATATGGAAGAATCTTGGCTTCTGAGAAGTTGAAGAGATCTCAAAACTAGTAAGTAACCACGCAGTGATAACATTTAAGTCATGCATGCATGGATTTATAATCACCTTGTAGCCCTCTGAATCAAACCGTGAGGTGACAAGAGATTCCCACCTCTACATGTTACTAAATGAGCTGCATATTTACGTATATATGTATAGAGAGAGCGCTTCCTGATAAGTTTATTACTAGTTTAGCTTCTGAAATCTTTCCTAAAATTACATATCTGCTGTCATAAAAACCTGCCGTTGAGTTGTTTCCTTTCACACCACAAATGAACCGCACCAATGTCTGCTTGGAAGCAGACCAAGACCGAACTTTTCAAGCGGTCTCTGCCCTGTTGTTTGGTCCACACCAGTTCAAACGAACCGCACTATACTGGCAAATGCACCAGGGTCCGATGTAATCAAACCAAACAGTTTAGGTGTATAAACACCCTAAGACTTTCTCTTCCATTTGAACTGGACTTACTGGACCAAATGCTAACACTAAGCCAGGAAGCTGTCTTTGTTTTAGTAAAACCACTCTTTGTATTAAAATGCTAATGCTCACAAGTAATTTCACTGCAATGTACAGCAATAAGAAACAAAAAACTTGCACAGTGACATTTCAACCTACATTTGCTAATGTCTTAATTTAACCCACATACTAAAATGAAAGAAAAAAATCACCCTTCCATAGTCTGAGACATGATACATTTATGATACATTACTATGTTTTAATTTATTCTTTTGTAATTTTCACTTTTCCTCGACTTGACTCATCTACTTTGGATAGTGGTTTCCTATATTTTCATATTTATACAGCAGTAGGTTTTAAATGCCAGTAGAGAGAGAGCTGTTGCCATAATGCACAGTGAGTTTTTCCAGCCAGCTGATAAAAAGTGAGATTACCAAAAAATGCAATGTGTCTTTTTCCTGCATTACATTTATGCTCTACTGGGGAAACTGACAGTGCAAAAAATGGTATCTCTTCATCTTGTAGAGTGGGTTTTGTTGTGTATGATTTTTCAGCAGGCAGAGACGCAAGTCAAGAAAAAAAGCCTGACCTTTAATAAGGACACTTGACACTTCAGCTTTAAAACTTTGCATTTCTGGGACACAAATGAACCTGAAACATGGACCATGTTTAGCAACGTTGAAGTTTCCAGCACAGTTATGAAGAGCAAAACTAAAAGAAAGGTGTGTTCAGAGAAAGGAAACTAGGGCTGTCCCTAATATCATTTTTTGAGCTTCGAAGCTTTAGCGCCACAAATATTTGAAGCTTTGACAGGGTCATTGCTATGACTGTAATTATGATGAGTGAGAAAGTGTTGATCAGTTGCAAGATCGTAGGGAGAATCAAGCTTGTGCTCGTCATAACCTCATGCTCGTGGAGCTGAAAGATGAGGAGGCTTTTCCACATGTATTCAAAACAAAATTGTGATTTGGTTCCGATTCTGTGATTTGGATATTGCACTTGGGATTAATTGTGCAGCCCTAGTTCAGATATTAAAAAACATACTTTGCTGAGAATGATTTCTGGCGCCAGGTACTCCGGTGTCCCACACAACGTCCAGGTCCTGCCTTTTACCCGCTTGGCAAATCCAAAGTCTGTCACCTGGAAGTCAGGAGCACATATACATCATACATACATGAGCAAAGTGTGGACTTCAGTCAGAGCAGCATTACGTATTCATCTGTTGCACTGCGGCTCACCTGAATGTAGCCGTGGTGGTCAATGAGAAGATTCTCGGGTTTCAGATCTCTGTATATGAGATCTAATGAATGGAGGTACTCAAATGTCAGCACTATCTGGGCGGCATAAAACCGTGCGTGTGGTTCACTGTAGAGGAGGAAGAGGAAGAGGAAGAAAAAAAGTGTGCTGAAATAAGTACACTATAACCCGCAGCAGAGATGAGTTAATGATAATATAATACTTACCTGAACCTTCCGATTCGTCTTAGATGTGAGAACATCTCTCCTCCTGGAACATATTCCATCACCATGTACAAATTGGAGTTGTCCTGTGAAAAGTAAAAGAACACTTGTACCATGCACAAAACTGAATAAAGGAATTAAAGATACTTAATTGAATTTTTTTTTTAAAAAGTGCACTGTACCTTAAATGCATACTCAAGTTTGACAAGAAATGGGAAGCTCACAGCCTGTAATATCCTCTTCTCATTTAATGTGTGTTCTATTTGCTTGAGTTTCACCACCTGACAGATAAAAAGAGATAAGATGACCTTGTCTGGTAAATCTCACTCACACTAGCAACAGAGATAGCAAACACAGGAAAAGCAGCTTTTAGCTATTTGTTTATATATTTTACTTGTATCCCTGGTAACAACAACAAGTTTTAATGTCATTTTTAGGGAGATAAGAAAAACATTTACTGCACATGTCAACAGTATTATTTATTTGAAGCTGTTCCCTGAGGCTTGATACATGCTTCCACTGACCTTCTGCTTGTCCAGTATTTTCATGGCAAAGTATTGCTCTGTTCCTTTGTGTTTCACCAGCATGACTCTTCCAAATGAGCCAGTACCCAGCGTCTTTAATCTGTCAAAGTCATCTAGGCACGTTGTGCTCTGCGGAAATAACAAAGTGTTAGGCGTATTCTGTGGACGCAGCTGCCAGAAACATCAAGTTTTCATCGTTCTCACCTGTGGTGGGCATTCCCATTTCCGTAAGAAATCTTCTTTGGCTTTGGCTAGAAACTCTTTCACTAAAAAAGAGCAAAAACAAACACAGTTAGAATACAGCTCTTGTCTGGTGACATTAAAGGGACAGTTCGGATTATTTGAAGTTCTTACCGATAGTCAATGTATTACCCACAGTAGGTGGCAGTAAACACGCCCCCAGTTTGGAGGAGGAGGGAGGAGTACCAGCATCGAATCTAAGCAATGTACTGCGCTTTTTTAGCCACTTAAAGAAAGGTCAACATAAAAACAAAAGAATGTGTATCAGTTTAAGGGCATGCTATATTTAGGATATTTTCAGAGCTTTATCTTGCCGTCAGACAGCCTTTTCCGACAGGAAACCCTTGTTATACGAGCCAAATATTGCTCTCTTGAGTTGCTGGTCTACAGCCGCCTTGATCTGTTAGTTTGTTTGCGTTTTCGTGTGACTTTGGTGAATCCAAACTATCCTTTTTAAACATTGAAATCACAAAATAACACAAACACAGAAACTGATCAAAGTAGTGGTAGATGAGCAACTACTGTGTTTGGTGAGGTAACATTACTGATTTTACAAAGCAGTATGGTTGGTTTGGAAAGAAGGATATTTGGTTTATTTAATGTCAATTTCCCATCAGGAAAGGTTGCCTGACAGCAGGGCAAAGCAGTGAATATATTCTAGATATTGTGTACACTTTCTAACTAATAGATTTTTGTGGGCCTTTTTTTAGATGGCTAAAATACATTTTGCAGCTGACCCTGTCACAGCAGTTCACTGTTTAGCTCCCAACACTGGGACTTCTGCTACTTCCCCAAACGGCGGGTGTGTCAACCACCATCTACTGCAGGTGCCTCAAATAATCCATACTACCCCTTTAACTGGATTACTGGCTTAAAAACACACTTGGGTTTTAGATCAGGCTGGCAAAAAGACCAAATGCTATCGTACTAGAAGGGTAAAGGAGAAAATGTGGGAAATGTAAATTAAACCGTAAATCAATGGAGAAGAATATGAGGAAAGTTAACTCTCATCTGGATATAAATTAAACGGGGACTTAAAACATCACATACTTTGTTCTAAAGAACAAAGCACACAAACACAAGACAACAACATCCAGGACAGGCGGACTAGTGATGCATGCCAAGACACTCAGTATATTTGTTTCTGTTATTTATTATCATTATTCACAGGAGGGGGAACACAACAACACTTAGAATTACAGGAGTGGTCTCTCTGAGCATCTTGTGCATCACTTAACACAGTTCGGGGAAAGGCTATTAAACACAGCATAAAAATGGTAAGCAAAGACAAACCAATGTATGGGGAAATCCAGATTGAGAGAATGTGGATAACAAAAACACAAACTTATTATCAAAGCACACAATAAAGAAAAGCAAGCACATCTAGCAAGTCGTCACAATGAGACCAATGCCGTTCTGCAGCCATTCTGGTCATCTTTTGGAGAAATGAGCATACCAAAAGTCTCTATTGATCACCAAGGTTTTGCAGGAACAATCACCCACATGGATGGTGATGATACGGAAGAGAAGACAGAGAGAAATATAGAGTTCATGTACATAACAACAAGTATAACACATCAACAGACATGAAGCTTATGCAATGAATAAAAGCAACAGGAATGAGAACAGAGTTGACGTTCACCTGAGGAATTTTAACAGAGACTGAGAGTCTGAGTGGTGTTTGAAGAACAGGTGTACCACGATGCCATGAAGCACAAATTCAGTCGTGCATATTAGGTCAGATTGACAAGATAACACTCCGTACTAGAGAACAAAATGTTCAAAACCTATTGTACAACACAAAGATTTAGACTTTTGTGACACTTATAATGAGTGTTTTGTTCCCGCATGTCAGTCTGACAACTTCTCTCCCTTTAACAGCTTTGAAATTACAATGACTGCTTTGAGAAAAATAGAACTAAAACAATTAGTAGTTGACAGAAAAAGAATCTGTGACTATTTTGATAACTGACTGATTGAAAGAAAGTAATTTTTCAAGTAAAAATGCAGACCATTTCCTAGTTTCAGCTTCTCAACTGTGAAGACTGCTGCTTTTTCTTAGTCTTGTGCAGAACTGCAACTAACATCTACTTTCGTATCAGAACAGAGATGTTCCGGTACAATCTTTTCCTTTCCAACACCGATTCTGATGCCTGAACTTCATGTATCAGATGACACTAGGCAGATTAGATACCAGAATGCTACAGATAATGTACATAATATACAGCTGCACACTACTAACTCTGTATGAATGTGATATGATTGCTATCATTGTTGCGTGACCAGGCTGAGATAAAAAAGAAAACTGGCGTATAGCACGCCACTGGGAAGCTGCAGGGTCCCGTTTCAGAGCTAATAAATTACATGATATTGCTTCAGTGCATAGACTCATGCACTTACTGATAAACGATCCAGCATTTTAGGCAAAGTCAGAGTCATTCCTGATACCGGTAGCCTAACGTTATCGGAACAACCCCAAATAAAACATTTATATTATCGTTTGTTTTGTTTATAAGACGTAAGAAAATACTAAAATTACAATTTTTTAAAATTCGGATCCAATTCCAATAACTGAATGTGGATATCTGCCAATACCAAACTTAGTAGTAGCAGCAGTGGTAGGATTATGTGTAAAACAGCCCACATTTCCCAGAATGCACTGCTGATAGTTTGCTGTTTTATGTTCTACAAAACAAATGTTACTTCTCGTTAGTGTTTCGTAATGTGTTTGTTCAGAACACAGTAGTTTATGTTGTAATTGTCATTTTTTGTGCTGTAAACTGTTACACCATGAGTGAGGTGGCTAGAACATTTCTTCCGCCTAGCTGTATTTTTTTTTAATCAGACATTTGAGACGTGTTTCCCTGATGTTTAGTGTTAAGGTATGGATGACATGAAGTATGATGTTAATCTCTTAATTTGCACAGTATTAATAAAAGATAACACAGCATTTATAAATAACACATGGGTCTGTAGAAGAGGACCACGGATCAGTGACGATAAGTGAAATATGTCTTGGATACTGATACTGGATTGAATCAGTCCCATCTCTACCCAAGATGATGATGTCTGAGCAAACAAAGATATTCAATATATAACTAGAATGGCACTGTTGGAGCACAGACCTCCACCAGGGCCAAATGCCCTTATCTCGCAATGTTAACACCAGTGGAAAAAAAAATGTTTCGATCTGCCATATGACTCGGATCTACTCTGATATTTTCACGGGTTTTTCATTGGCCCATGTAACCAAGTTCCATGAAAATTAGGCCAGTACTTTTTCTGTAAACCTGCTGACAAAAGAGGCAAACAAATGACTCCAAAAACATAACCTTTTTGAGCAGAGGTAATGATGTAAAATTCATAGAAAAGCAGCAAATATTCACATTCAGATGCTGGAATCATCAAATGTTTGGCATTTTGGCAACATGACTCAAACAATTAATCAATTTTACAATAACTGTTGATTAACTGACCCAACAAATTAAAATTAGCTGCAGCCCTATAACAACCTAACATACACAATGACTAAATATTCACTATCCAATTGCGGTAATTATAAACTTTTAAACAATATGAGGTCTTTTTGCACGCACAAATGTCTCTTCAACATTTTGCACCTAGGGGCCAGCACAGTTGGCCAACTCTTCCTGGCAGCAATGCCAAAATCCAGACAAGCGTAACATGGTTCAGTTATGTCGGTCTGCTCTGTTACACTACAGAGTGAAACAATATACATGGGCACAGTGAAATAAAATAGGTGTCATGATGGCAGCTGTTTAATCTCCCTGTGCAAGTGTGACTGCGTTGGTGCCGTTCCAACTGTTCCGGCTCATGGCAGCAGCTATATACAGTAAACACAGGTACTCTGGTTTATATACAGCACTGTAGGTAACCAGGTCGTCTCGTCAGAGTGGCCGGCTGCACTCCAGGCAAATCTGCAGCTCAGGGCACAGGGTCAGCTTAGACAGGTTTAACAGTTAGCCACGCCGCAGGATCTAGGGATCATAGTTACACTCAAAAGAAATGCTTGGCAGTATAGGAACTATTGCTGATCTGATCATCTCTGTCTGTCTGAGAGTCCGTGGTTGGCACTGCTCACTTGGCCTGCCTGCTCTCTCTCAACAGGTCAATAAATCTCAGAGGAGCGTACTCACTGCATCATAAAGTGACGCTACTTTGCACAAAGTGAACACAGATGGTTCTCTGCATGTTTTTAAAATTATACCAAAAAAGGCACATAAGTGGTCATCAATTTCAGTGCAGGAGTGACCCAATCTAAGCCGTCATATGCAATTAAATCTGCAAAAAAACACAAAAAACACCTACAGCTTTAATGTTTACAACCGGCCATAGGGAAACATTTCTGATTTATCACATGGGATGCTCAATGATGACAAGCTGCACACATCAAAGTATGTGAGTGCAAAGTAACACTGGCCTAGGCCTAGTTACGTCAAACCTTTCAAAGCTTGTAATACCCCTTATCCTCTGACGAAGGTCTGATGACAAGCTGCTCCAGTCAATGACGAGCTGAGTGTGAGAAGTGAGCCATGATGGACCTCTACCACAGCAAGATTAGAAAAGGGGGGCTCTAAATAAACATAAGGGACACAATTCAAGGGTGTTCGTGCAACTGTGCGTGTGCATATGCTGGGAAGACAGTAGTAGCTCCCAGTTTTATGAATGGAAAGAGGGCATTTGTCATTTCTTCACCATATTTGGTCACGGTGCTGTACAGAGGGAAAGCTTTGTTTATGTAGCCCAGAATAAAAATGTGGCAAGTGGAGCCTGGGGCAGAAACAGTCCCACACTGCCTTCAAGGAGAATTTATTGCCTATTTACAACAATTATTCATGGGTTTTGTGGTTTATTGCTGCAAATTTGAGATCATGTGTGCAAAGTTTGTGTCTGATGCAGACTGAGGTTGCAGCTAAACATTACGGTCCTGATTGTTATTATGTTAAGGATGACACCACAAACAGAAAAAAAGGATGAGGTGATGATTATCAAATGGTTTAAAGGGATATTTCACCCAAAAATGAAAAATCAGTCATAATCTATTCACCCTCATGCTGGGTGAGGTCAGGTATAGTTTTTTAGTTGCACAAAACACTGCTGGAGTTTCACAAGAAAACAGTGTTGCAGAATCTCCCAGACAACTGAAGTAAATGGTGACCAATTATCAAACATAAAAAAACAACAGAAAAAAAAACCAAACATAAAATGACTCCATACTGCTTGTCTGATGTAACCCAAGACTCAACATGCGAAGTTGACTTGTTTTTAGCCTAAATCTTCACTGTGAATCAATAGCTTGGTGTCACGTTCTCTGTACGTGCACAGCGTCTGAACTGCATGTGTGTGTTGTGATGGTGTGCAAACGGCATGTTGGGGCTTTATGAGACTTTATGATTGTTTTTTTTATCCCAGCTGTTATTTTCCATTTGAAAACTGGTCACCATTTACTCACACCGTCTGGAAGATTCTGCAATGCTGGTTTCCTGTAAAAAAAAAACAGCAGTGTTTTGTGAACTAAAAAGCTAAACTTGACCTTCAATCAGTATGAGGGTGAGCAAATAAGGACTAAATTTTCATTTTGGGGTGAACTCTACCTTTAAGGTAGGAAGCCACTGCTATGCAAGCCACAGCTAACTGTGTGTATATGTGTGCAGGCCTGAACAGCTCCCACCATCAAGAGGCAATGGGGCCTTCTGAGGGCTAATCCCCCCTCTCATAGCTAAAGTTAGCAGGCTAGCTGGTCATCAAGCTTGATCCTTCTTCTTGTGTAGCATGCAAACAGACTTATAACGCGTGAGATTAATCAATATGGGGGGAGTGCATCGATAACCATTGCTTATAAAGGATATAACAGGATGTTAACAGGCTGTCAATGCTTCCCCACCCCCTTGCAGCCAAGAATACCACAACATCCATGGGGTCTCTTGCTGCTAGCTAACTTAGCTACTAATTTTACGTGCAAAATCACACAAATATCTCTTTGCACGGTCATTATGGTCAACTAAAGGGCGAGTGTTTGCAGCGCTGATGGGATGACGGCCCTCCCCTGCTTACTGTAGCTGCCAGTTAGGACAGTTTTAAGTGTTATAGCACACTAGCTTTCCACATTGAGGAGCTTTTATGAGTGTCAAACGCCAAAATACACCAAAAAACACAGTCAAAGCCAAACATAAGCCGGGACTCACCGCTCTCCAGCTCGTTGCCCTTCTTGGCGGTGGCAGCGTTGCCCATGGTGTACAAGACACGGCGGTCGCTCCGACTCACAAGAGATGGCGGTGGCTACTAGCTAACCTTCCTGCAGCTGATACCACCGAGCTCCTTAATAAAAATAAACCTCAAATCGATATAAATATGTTCAAACGAAAACGAAATAAAGTCCGCTCGCTCCCTCTGTCTCCCCCTTCTCTTCTCCCTCTTCTTCTTCTTGTTTCCTGTGAAAGATTTCCGCTCCTGCTGGCTCACTTCAGTACAGTCTGTATAATAATGTGTGTGGTTGACATGAAGCTAGCGGTCACTTCTGTTTCTGCTCCCCCCCAACCCTCAACACTGAGCTGCTGCTGCATTCACGGCATGCTGAGGATCTGGATCAGGGTTGCCAGGTCTGTTTGACAAAACCAGCCAAAAAGCCACTCAAAACCAGAACTCAAAATATGCCCATACAAAACCACATACGGTGTTTTTTAAAGTCCAACAGCATTGCTATCATTGCAAAATGTATTTTAATATCTACAAAATAACACCATAAATATTTAGTGTATCAGCATTAAAAACAGTTTTCCCCAAAACAGTTATTTCACCTGGGTCCTAAAACGACCTTGTGTAATTACATACAGTAGGCTATATCATCCTAAACAAAATACAGCTGTGAATCAGTGTCGGCTGGTGATTTTTTTTTCTCCAAGGTGGATTATATTGAAAATGTCTAATATTCAAAAAGGTCTTTGTTTACATTTGCTGAAATGAAAATGTTGATAGCCTAATGGCACTTTCAGAGCTAAGGTAAGTAAAGGTACTTCAATTAATGCAAATCCTTTATAATAATTACATTTTAAGCTACAATTTGTTATGCTGAAAGACTAAAATGACAACGTAAAAATAAAAATGTGTTATTACATTTGAAATTTGAAAATTAAAACCTTGTGACTTAAAATTTACTTTTTGTACATTATCCACCAGATATGTTTATTCTCAGTGACTGTGGGTAAATATCTTTGAAAAGTTTATATAAAGTACCAACTTTAAGGTGTGTTGCTCATTTTTCTGTCCAATACAGCACTAGGTTGTAAATTAGTTGTAAAAGACCAACACTACACATTCAGCTTCTGTCATCTCCAGTGCTGGAATATATGTAACTAAGTATATTTACTCAAATACTGTACTTCTGTAGAATTTTGAATTACATCCATTTTTTGCTTCTTTATAGTTCTACTCAATTTTTTTTTTTTACTCCATTACATTTGCCTGACAGGTACAGTTAGTAGTTACTGACAGGGAACATTTTACAGCACAATACTTAACTTTTATTTTTCATACCGATAACAGCTGATAATACTTACATGTTTTTACTCAAGTAAGGTTTTGAATGCAGGACTTTTACTTGTAGTGGAGTATTTTCACAGTGTGGTATTAGTGTAAAGGATCTGAGTACTTAATCCAGCACAGTAAATTCGTGTGGGTATATATGCATGTGTGTTTGTGGTGATGTGGCCTGGAGTCAGTTTGATAGGATTTGGGTATAACCATATAATTTCACTAAAAAAATAAGGATTTTTATTCATAGATATTATTCATGTAGCATGCATACAAAATAAGTCTGCCAAAGCGGACAAAACATTTTACCCGCGGCAACACTTCATAAGTATCCCAATTCGGCGGGATAACCGCGGACCTGGCAACCCCGATCTGGATTGGCCACAGATGTCTGTGTGAAGATACCAAACTTGACTTTCTGCCTCCTTCCGTCCTTCCTTCCGCGTTTTTGAGGCATCCTTCACGATTGCATTTACAGATATGTGATGAGTGACATTTGAATACTCGTTTGCTGACTTTACTTGAGGCTAAATATAATTTAGGCGAGGCGTCTGTCTTTGTTTGATTGGTACTTTGTTGTTAATCCAGCTGTTAGTTGCTACAACTGCCCCCTCAGGTGTGTTTATGTGGCGCATAGAGTAATAAACTGATGCTGTTATGATCTAACATTTTAGTATTCAGCAGGCATGTAGCTTTTAAGTGATGCTATAAACTTTTATCCCATGACAATTACGTTTTATTAGCTGCACATGTGTTGTTATGATTCTGTGCACTAAGTACACTTTTGAGGTACTTTACATTTTCATTCACTTTCTACATCTACTCTACTACATCTCAGAGGGAAGTATTGTACTTTTTACTTTACTAAATTTATCTGACAGCTATAGTTACTAGTTACTTTTACAAAACAAACAATATAATGTTTTGGTGTTTGACCAGACTGTCACCATATCTGTTGTGATATAACGTGTTTAGTTATATTATTTTCTAATTAATTTTTTTTTAATGAAAATGAGCATTACTGAGTGAAGCATTGTTTTTGTTTTTTGCAGTTGTACATACATAATTCAAGCATTCATTGTCAGACAAGACAATACATGCCAATTTTTTTGCACTTTTAGGCCATACCTCGCTACTTTTATATTATTTTATTAAAGAAATAAAGCAGAAGCACTTTAAGTTAAAAGGGAAAATGACAAAAAATGCTGTACATATCTGATTTATTATTTATTTGTTTTTGTTTTTTAAGTTGTCATTTTCTTTGTTTTTCAATATTGCGGTAAATAATATATCATGGACTATTTTATTTTTTAAAAAGGACAGGTACTGTCTGCTACATTGTTTTTGTTTTGCAGCTGTACATAATTCAATCATTCATTGTCAAAGACAACTCATGCCAATTTTTGCACGTTTATGGTCGTGGATGGCTGCTTTTATTTCTTAAGGAATGAAAAAAGAAAAAAATAATTTTACAAATCAGTAAAGTAGTACTTGGGTAAACATAATTAGTTTTATTCCACCATTGCTAATCCGGCTGTTAATGGGTACAACTGCAACTTTAGCAGAGTTAATGGTTCTTTGAGCTTCCTCATGAAATGTTTCATCTGTGGAAGTCACTTTTTATCAGTTGTATGCACTCTGACTCATTGTTACAGCAACAAAAGAATTAGGCCACACACAGTGGAGAAATGAGTCCATTAATGTTTCTTGCCCAAAAACACTGCATAAAGAAAAGTCCGTCACTAATGCTACTTAAACTTAAGTACAACAGGCCTATTATCAGCAAAATTGGCAAAATGTAGGTCCAAAAAGTATCAAAAGTAAAAGTATGCAGCTGAAAGACCTCTCTCTGTGTAATTTTATTATATATCTTTTGATTGTTATAACTGGTGTTTTAAGCAGCTAATATGTAATTTTTTTTTCAAAAGCTGCATGTTAAGTTTTAAGAATCTGAGCATGTGACCAAAGTTTATCCAGGGATTTGAGGGAATTATAAATTGTGCCTAAACATTTGGTGGACTCCTGACTATTTATAGGCAATAGGCACAGTCTCAACCTCCTCCTCTATTCTCACAATGCCACCACATTTAACTGCGTGCAGTGAAAATTACATAATTGCATGCATACATTTGCAACCTGATGTAATAACAGGGCCCTGCAGCGTTCAAAATCATGGCAGCAACCACAATGAGCCCTAGGTACAACTTTTTTGGTTTTCTTTATGCCCGATGTTAACTGTTACAGTAGTAATGAGGTGCAATTTTGTGGTGCAAGTACTTAACTTGAATTTTTCCATTTTGTGCTACTTCTGCCTGTATTATCCACATAGGATCGCAGCTATGCTGCAGGCTAAATACACGTCCAATTAAAGTTGAAGGCAGCAGTTGGCTGAGGAAGTCGGTATGGAAAGCAACTGTGAAACTTCTGGATACAGACAAATTAAATTATTGTTAGTACAAATCAGAAAAAGAGGAGATCCAATAAACAAGAATTTGTCCAAGGTGCTGTCAAAACAAAATAATGCTATACAGTAACAAAGAGTAAGCATAACTGATCATTTATAATTAGTCAACATTATATTTTGCCTCATGTCAGGAAGAAACTACATAGCTTATCAACTAATTCTTCATTGGTGGCGCAGCACACTAATTAATAAAGTAAACATGCACAACATCCACAACAATAAGTAACATTCAAGATTTCACTGAAGGAAAAGTACAAAAGTATTAACAGCCAAATTTACTTAAAACATTAAAGTAAAAGTACTTGTTGGGAAGAATTGTCCCTTTCAGAGAGTTACATTATTATACATATCATATCATTGCAACAATAATATTGATGCTTTAACAGATCTGACAAAATGTCAGTTGAGCTGTAACTGCCATGGAGCTGAGCCAGAATATGTTGCTACTAAATCTTCGACTGTAACCAACAGCTGCGTTGAGACGGGAAAACTACATTTATTTGAGTTTTGTCTTTTTTCTTTTCTTCTTTCTGTTTAGAAAGATTTCACTAATAGACGCTTTTATCCAAAGTGACGCACATCTGAGAGCTAATGTAACACAAGCAAGGATCTACACATGCGTGCTTAGGATGCATTGAATTTTTCTTTTATTTTCATATATATATATTTGCAGCTTATAAAGTAATATTATATTATTAGTTCTAACATTATTATTTGTGTTATTAAGTAGGCTATATAAAGATTAGTAAAATTATCCTGCAGTATGGCTCAAATTAGGATTCTCTTTTAAAATACTTCCATATTTAACTTGCTATATGTAAGTCTATGTATGCTCATATTTTTATTTAGGAACTGATCAAACTGATAAATGTTTGTAAATACATTTTTAAATGGTTATACTACTTGTAATGATAGGCCTAAATATCCATTAACATATAAAAACGTAACACTGTGAAAGGGGTCATTCTGTCTAATGGGTTCTTCTACTTTCATGCACAGTTTGATGATAATGTTTATCTACTGTTAAGTACATTTTCAAGGGGTGGACTTTGCAGGGCTTTTAATTATTTTTAAATTGTGGTACTGTATTTGTACTTCTACTAAATACTTCCGTTGACCAATCACCGGCTATTTCAAGCCTGGATGGTCAGATGTTCCATCAGCCCGCTGCCCTGAGGACCAACATCAAGTTTAGAAATTCTTGGATAACCAGGGATAAGCCGAGGCTCAGAGTAATGTGCAGGGTCATGTAGAGTGTACTTGTGGTTAGGATGGCAGGACTGCTCAGCCCTATGCAGATACCATGGGTCTAATTATCATCAACATGTGGGATGGGAGGTTCCCTCCTTCACTGGCACACTCAGCCAGCTGTCATATTTTGATAAGGTGTCCGATTTGTGTTTCATGTCTGACTGCAGACTCACTGTTCCTCATAGATTTCTTTATGGATTCTTGCCATGAAATACTTCACAAGGGTTCATCAAAAGTATTAAATAAACCTCATAGTTTTAAGGGTGCAACAAAAATTTAGTTTTATTATTGATTTATTTTATTATTGATTGCAAAAGTGACATCTTCAGATGTTTTGTCTGACCACCAAGCAAAAAGCAAAAGATGTACAATTTACAGTGAGAATCCTCATTTTTTGAGAAACCACAGACCAAAAACCAAAAAAATGATTTGTATTTTTAATTAAAGAAACGACATAAATATCATAAATATGTATACA
Organism: Lutjanus campechanus; assembly: GCA_027495735.1. Taxonomy (NCBI): domain Eukaryota; kingdom Metazoa; phylum Chordata; class Actinopteri; order Lutjaniformes; family Lutjanidae; genus Lutjanus; species Lutjanus campechanus. The sequence goes on from JAJHUR010084388.1 coordinate 26,571, forward strand.
GTAATAGACAATCATCCTTGTGAAGATCTGGAGTGGTGGAGAGGTGCTGTGGGAATGGTGGGGTACCTTTCACACTTGTAATCATTTGAATAATGCAGCTGTCTTCTGCTTTTCATTTCCAGTAAGTGCTGCAAACAAATGTATGGTGACTTAAATGGCAAATCAATAACAAATGCTTGACAAAAACGAAGGCCTGAATGAGGAATTGATTATCAAAATGAGTGCAGATTAATTTTCTCTGGAGCATCTACAGTTTTTTTTTTTAATGTTTCATCTTTGAAAATTTTGACCCACAAAACAAATTGACCGTGATATGTGTGCCCTAACTGCACTTTATCGAAGACTTTTTTCTTAAATTCCAATTCTCAGCTTGTCATCAACACTTTTACTGCTTCTTCAAACCATTAAAGCAAAGTTCAAGCTAATTTACACGGCGTGTAATTCACCCATTTATATTCAGAACAGGAAATTTGAGCTGCTCATCATTTTAGCTGCCAGTTAATGAAACTCTTGTCAGACATGTAATGTGCTGTGTGACATAAACGGTAGAATGTAAGCACATTACATTTACTCATGTACAGTACTTAAGAATACATTTAAGATACTTGTATTTTACTCGAGTATTTCCATGTCATGCAGCTTCATGTTTCTACTCTGTTCAGAGGGAACTGTTGTTCTTTATTTGACAGCAATAGCTACTTTTCAGATTTTACACAGAACAATTAATCATAAAATATGATGCATTCTTGGAGATTATAAAAATGAATGATCCCCACTTCAACCAGCTACAGCATAAGATTAGAATGCTATCTAGGCTCACATTAATGCATCAATGATATTAGAGTCTGACTGATACAAGATTTTTGTAACAGAAACGATATCGATTTTAGTTACGGCCAATTTAGTGAATTTTAAAATATTTGCTGTGTGAACTGTGGACAAATATGACTATGCAAAGGTGTTCAAAAGGCTGTTTTCTTAAACACATAATTTTAGTGAAGAATATTTAAGTTAAATATTCTTTAGCCTGTTAAATATACATTGTCAACCAATTCTAGACATGAACACCGAGATAATAAAGAATAAACAAAAAATCAAATAAATAGCTGAATAAACATCAGCATCAGTTAATTGCAGACTATTTTAATACTGACAGTCAGTTAGAGGCAGGTTGTTGGTGCTCATCTTGTACTCAGTGCATATCGTAAAAAATATATGCTGATATATCTGTGATAGACCCAGGCCCATTTCGGCCAAAAATATTGGTTGATTGATATATCCGTCCGGCTTTAAGTTATATAATTATTATCCTATAATTAATACTAACACAGGTGGTAATTCTTGGTTTTGGTACATTAAGTACATTTTGCTGATAATACTTGCGTACTTTCACTTGGGTGACATTTTGAGTGCAGGACAATCTTGTATTTTTACTTTTACATTTACTAAAAGCTCTGAATACTTTCTCCATCACTAAATAGAGTATAAAATGTTTTTCATTACTGTGTGCTCTCCTCTGGTTGTACACTTTCCTACACAAGAGGGCAGCAGATCTCTGTTACATAATCTGTGACGAAGCCCTGTGTCAGTGTGTGTGCAGTCAGTGATGTTGTTGCCCTGACCACAGTCACAGGGACTTGATTTGAGTTCATTGTGGTCACTTATCCCTAATTATGTTGCATTTGGCTGATGCAAGTCTGCTGGCTGTCTGCTGTGTGAATTTTAGACACACAAACACGCCTTTCTCTTGTAAGTTAGTCGCACTTTTTGAGACAAAC
>JAJHUR010084388.1:28368-41588 GCA_027495735.1 Lutjanus campechanus
TTTCTTAAACACATAATTTTAGTGAAGAATATTTAAGTTAAATATTCTTTAGCCTGTTAAATATACATTGTCAACCAATTCTAGACATGAACACCGAGATAATAAAGAATAAACAAAAAATCAAATAAATAGCTGAATAAACATCAGCATCAGTTAATTGCTGACTATTTTAATACTGACAGTCAGTTAGAGGCAGGTTGTTGGTGCTCATCTTGTACTCAGTGCATATCGTAAAAAATATATGCTGATATATCTGATATATTTTCCGTACAGCGACCTTGGGTGTCCTGAAAGGCGCTTTAAATATAATGTATTATTATTATTATATCTGTGATAGACCCAGGCCCATTTCGGCCAAAAATATTGGTTGATTGATGTATCCGTCGGGCTTTAAGTTATATAATTATTAATACTAACACAGGTGGTAATTCTTGGTTTTGATACATTAAGTACATTTTGCAGATAATACTTGCATACTGTCACTTGAGTGACATTTTGAGTGCAGGACAATCTTGTATTTTTACTTTTACATTTACTAAAAGCTCTGAATACTTTTTCCATCACTAAATAGAGCATAAAATGTTTTTCATTACTGTGTGCTCTCCTCTGGTTGCAAGGGAGCAAATTGTGATGAAATTACACTTTCCTACACAAGAGGGCAGCAGATCTCTGTTACATAATCTGTGACGAAGCCCTGTGTCAGTGTGTGTGCAGTCAGTGATGTTGTTGCCCTGACCGCAGTCACAGGGACTTGATTTGAGTTCATTGTGGTCACTTATCCCTAATTATGTTGCATTTGGCTGATGCAAGTCTGCTGGCTGTCTGCTGTGTGAATTTTAGACACACAAACACGCCTTTCTCTTGTAAGTTAGTCGCACTTTTTGAGACAAACGTGATAGCGCAGTGTGTCCTGTTGGAGCTGTGGTATGTCTGATGGTTAAAAAAAGACGCCGATCTGTAGCTGTCCAAGAGTTTTTCGCTCATCAAATAAAGTACAGTGCTTCATGTTGTTTTTCCACCGAAAATGCGTGCTAGCCTGTGAAGAGATATTTTCGTTATTGGATGTGAAGCTCATCTGTTTTCACTCTTTTATCTGCTCATTTCTCCTTTCTTTCTGTTTTCTTCCCAAGAAACAGCATGTCATGTTCATCCCAGCTGACCAGCTGCTCTCCATATTGGCTTTCTTATGTTCCTTGAAAACAGGCTCGGCTGTGCTTCAAAGGGAATGATTTATGTCCTTAAATGAATGAATGAAAAGCCATATCTTTCCTGTTTTCACATTTGGTCTGTTTAGAGCTGTAACTGTACACTGCACTGCATTATTTCAGCCTGACACATTCGTCTAGTTTTAACAACACATATGATGATTATTATGTTGATTTCTTTGCTGTAACCAAACATCTAGGTTCCCTTGTTTGTATATTATAACTTTAACACTATTTTGAGCCTATATTTGTCCAGGCAATTGAAATATTGGGTAGAGTGGCTGCATTTCAGACACACCCTGCTACACATTCACACAGGAGCAGCCTCGTACAACCACAGATTTCCTCTGTTGGCTACCGACCAACTCCACTCCAGTGGTTGGGGCTTGAGTGCCTTCCTCCACAGCACATCAACTGAATTTATAGGGAGTGGGGTGTGTGATATTTGCAGCTCTCCAGCTTCTGCTTGTCACTGGATCCCTAAATTTCCTTCCTCTTGCTGGGATTCAAACCAGCAACATTGTATAAGGCAAGCTGACTTCTATCATTTTAAGATTACGGAGACCTGGAGAGTAGAATTATTTGACTTATTCTGCTTAAAAATCTGTCTTTTTCTGTTTTCTCTGCGGGTGTGGCATGCATGGCGGTTTGGCGCTGTTTTCTACGAAGACTTTTACTGCTAAACCTGATTTATTGCAGCTGTGCTGATTAAAAAATTAGACCATTATAATGGCCTTTTGTGTTAAAAATCAGCACTATTTCAAGGTTATGAGCTTGAAAGAAAGGAAAGGTTACAGGTTGCAGACAGACAGAGATGATCTGGTTATCTCCTTCTTATCAGTCACCAGCTCCTATTAGGATGTTCATGTGGTTCCAGGACATTACCCATTTCCTCCTCTGTATATCAAAGCCTCTAGGTCCCCCTCCCTCCCGCAGCCTAATTCACTCCAGATGAGCACAATGGGACATTTGATTTAGTGCGCAAAGACACATGTATACAGCTGTGTCAGCCTGCCTCAAACAGCTGGCGTAGAGCTCCAGTGCAACTTTTAATCATGCATTTGTTTATGTAATTAAGACCAAAAAAATGGCACTGAGGACTGTGTTGTATTGTCCTCAGCTGCAGCCCGATCAGATATTTCAGTATGATGTAGGTCCCGTCTTTGTTGTAGCTCACACACTGCTAGCAAATGCTCTTGGTTTAATGATATGCAGGTGATACAAATCATGTGCAAACTGCTGAAGGTCTTCCAAGTGTGCGTCAACACGCATGACAGCTCTCCCAGTGAATATATTTCTGTTGAATATGTACTTTGGATCCCAGACAACAGGCTCAAATGACCTGTTGCAAAGGCCTAAAGTCTGATTTTGTAACTTACATGTAGTTAAATGTTTTATCGGCTTTAATAAGACGTTCAAAACTTTTGACAGAAGGGGAAAAAATGGAGGCAATATGAGCTATAAGTATGCAGAACACGCCTTATCCTCACTTCCCATTTTTTGTTTTATGGCCATCAAGTATTGATGTCTGTATTTGCAGCTTGGTGCCCTTTTCCTGTGTTGGCTCCAAGCAGGATCTCATATGAATAGAGTACGTCTGTCTGGGAATGTTGATGTGGGGCAGTATTACAGAAACTTCCTAACTTGCAGATAATTTCTTAACTGTTTGGTAACCACGGTAATTAAAGTTAGGACCTGGTTTAGGAAAAAAGCCATTACACATACGTAATATGTTTACGTAATACGTTTTTCCTAAGTCAATGTTAGGAAAAACGTATTACACAAGCCTCCTAACCACCCACCTGTAGTTATAGCTAGCTATTAACTTACTAATTATAACTAACAGTAGCTAACAGTAGTGTTGGCTGATGGTAGCGAATGTTAGCTACCATTCGAGTGTCTTAATTTAGACTTTTCCACCTGTAGTAGTAGCCGGCTATTACCTTGCTAACTAGCTAACAGCAGCTAACAGTATTGTTTGCTAACAGTTGCTGTTCTTTTTTCTTTATTTTTTTGCTTTAAAACAATGGATGCCATATATGGTGCTGCTATCTCAACCCACTGTCTTTCTTTTATCTCCAAAGTTAGCGTCGTAAATTTCCCAGGACATTTTGGATCTCTCCACAGATGTTACCAACACTTCTGACTCATTTGTCTTGACCCATCATTGTTTTTGTATGCCTCAATGCATGTTTTGAATAACACAGTGGTTGCAAAGTTGTTTAGCTCAGCAAGATGAGAGAAGTGGTGTCGGTTGCTACGTAACAGACATAAAAGTTGTTAAGCAATGTGGGATTGAGTATTTAGGGATTTCCTAACCAGAGATAAGGTAGAATGAAGTAAGATGAGATAGGATTTATGAATCTTATCTTACATTCTTCCTATCTTAAGACTTAAGGAAGTTTCTGTCGTGAAGCCCTTCAAAAAAACATCAGGGCTAGTCTCTATTCACAGTATACAGGTCTCCTGTGTGGCTTCATGCAGGGAATATCCAAGTTTTTTGTCTTTTGGCAGGCTCAGCGGTGCACTACAACATAAATGCCTGTAATTTCACAACCACAAGATAATGTATTCTTACCAACAGAGGATGGTCTCAAAGTGCTCAGACAGTTGCACAGGCAGCTAATTTGGGATAGATGCACAATATCCCTTTGAAGTTTTGCTTTAGTGCTAGTGCTCCTATATCCCCCAACCTCCCCACAAAACAGCACATAACAGCTTCACTGTTTTAGTTGCTGAAGGGAAGGTAATGTTGCATTTGATTAAGTGTGGAGGGTTGATTCATTAACAAAACAGGGCATGCATGAGGAAGTCTAAGAGTAAAGTACAGCCAGAAAGGTCCAGGTCACCTTGCCATACTCATGCTTGTGTATTCCATTTCAAAGAATTGTATTGTTTTCTTCCTCGACAGACTGAGCCATGTGAATTTTTTTGATGTATTCAGCGTTCCCTCAGAAGATTTTTCCCCAATTTTTTTTCAGCCATAGATAAGGTGATTCATACTTACTGCGAGGGGTGAAAATATCGGCCAAAGCATTGCAGAGACAGAGAAACCCTGTTAGTCAGTGTCTTTTCCACTGCAGCGTTTCAGAGATGGCAGAGATTATGGGAGGATAACACTGCACAACATGGCCGCCCCAAACCAGATCAAAGCAAAGACAATCAAAGCCAGAGTGAAAGCTACAGCAGTAAGCTCTTTTAAATGTCTGCCTCCCCCGCCCCAACTGAGCAAGAGTGTTACCCTCGACTCAACTGTTTCCATCCCAAGTCTTTCCACTTCTGGGGCCGACATAAGCCCCTTTTGCATGAATGCTGGACAGTGAGTACGCCGGACATAAATCCTTCAAAGCAATGTAAACAGGGCAGTAAATGACCTATGATAATATTAAACCTGAGCCGCTGTGCTGTAAAGCCTATGTAATGCCAGAGCTGATAAGACATGACACTGGTCGTAATCATTTATGGAGCTGGGTTTAGACTATATAAGATCATCATGACAAACGACTTGTCATGATCCACGTATGGTTTTACATGAAAGGGCGTAACCACAGGGCTTGTGCACTTCGCGGTCAAAGTTTTTGTCTCACTTTCTCACACCAGTTATAATGCAGGCTGTGGAAATCCAATGTCAGCTCACCATACATCTCAGAAGTCAAGCCTCCTTGACTTTTCAGCCTTTGACCCTCTGACCCCTGCGACTTGTGCCCATATGTTTTTGGATTGATTAATGCATTTTTTCTACCTCCCAGACAGCTACTGGTTTCAGTTCATTTCAGCCTGGTATGAAAATCAACATCAGAGACTTGCTTGAAAAAGGGTAATCCATCATAATGGACATTTAGTCATCATTATTCTTAGTCGAGGAGGTTATGTTAATGGTTGCATGGTAATGCACTTGAAAGGCTCGGATTGTTTTAAAATGTTTTCAAGTGCTGATGGGAAGCTCCAACAACCAAGACTTGGCTCAAACGTCAGCAGCTTAATAGCAAATGTTTTAATGCACAAAGCTACCATATTTATATTTTCATCAAGTGAAGTGAATTAATATTATGTTAGACAAAGAGCTGTTGCAAATAGCCAAAATTACTACAACTTTTTAAACACCATAATACAAAAACATGAATATCACGCACCATTTTGTATGACGTCATTTTAAGGACTGCAGCATCCACTGTAGGAGGTTCTGTTTCAAATTAAATGCTGTTCATGCCTTTTCTATTCTGGCTTTGAGATGACAGGCGATGGTGAGCGACCGCAATAACCAATATGTTTGCATTTTTAAAAATGTTTTTTCTTTCAAAAGGCAAGGCCCTTCCTGTGTTACACTTCGGTGCATGTTAAATGAATGAATCAGTGCTTCAAATAATTCAACAAATTATAGGAGGGGTGGTAACGGTTCTCTCAAAGATGGATCGACATCGGATGTCTGTGACCCACAGTCAAACTTGGAAGCTGTAAGTTTTACTGTTTGTTTTGTAGGTTAACCTGTTGAATTTGGCATTAGCATGTTGCATGGCTAATGTGGCTACAACCGCAGGCTGGAGTGATGTTGGACTGATGTTGTAATAATGAGGGACAGTCAAGAGAAACTATGAATGTTAAGCCTCCTTTGAAGCAAAGTAAATAACGAAAGTACTGTAAATAACTTTTTTTCCCCATGTTTTTTTGTGGAAGTTTATACTGCAGCATTAACATTAACTTAGTAAGTGTTAGCTTTGTTGTTATATGAACACTCATTCTGTTTTGCACCAGTATATCTGTGTTGCTGCTGGGTGTAAATTTACTTGATCTCCTGAAGGTGATGATATAGCTATGTGTGAAACAGAAACGGTCAAACTGTAGGAATTCATTTGCAACATTACGTAACTGTGAGCTAGCAGCTAGCTTGCTCAGACCATTAAGTAGCTTGCAGGGCAGTGAACAAACCAGAAAGTGGTGCTAGTACTGTACACTGTTGAGACAACCTGAATAATTGAAGGGGACATTCTGTCACCACAGCAGCCCTAGTTAGACATTTGATTTTTAACTTTTAGGAATAAGATCCAACTCTGCAGCCCATAGCTTGTAGACATTTTTAGTTCATTGTTTTCATTTTCCAGTCCACAGCAGTATGTATGGTTGAGTCTCAGTGCTCCCACGAACCCCTCTGTATAAACTCACCAAAACCTCAGAAAAAATGACTGTACAGTGATTGTCAGAACTGAATGGCAGAGAGTGGATGTAAACTAGTTGGAGAGGAAATTCAAGCACCTAGGAAGCTAAAAATACAAATATTTTTTTCAAAGTGGTTTGTGGGCAAAAACAGAGATAAAAGGTGATTGAATGTTTGTCAGGTCTCTAGAAAATCATTTCCATGTTGCTGCATGTCTGTTTGATTTGTAAGTAGTTTTCACTTCCTTTGCAGGCTTTTTAAAGTCATGGTATTTTAGTTGCGCACGTCACATATTGTTACTTTCAGGATAAGTTGGACTCCACAGAAATGCCTCAATTTGCGTGAGTGAGCTGTATTTATTATTCATGGTTAGGCCATTTTTTATGCATAAAAAGTTTTATGCAATTTAAAATTGCTTGAGCTGTTTGCCTGTAGGTCCATAAGTTTGTGACACATGGCAAATATCTGTATATAAATGAGGCAGGTTGTCAGTGTTTCAGTGATAAAAGAGCCACGTTGAGGAGACATGTTGAGCCTTAATAATGTCAAAAGAATTTCACAAATTCGTACCTTTAATAGGTCAGTTAGGGTCATTTAGCATTAAGGACAAAGTCTTATGTGATAAACATAAAGTTAACATAACAGTCAGTGATAAAAAAACATCAGATATTGCCAAAAATAAGAACTGAAATAGGAAAAAGGCCTTTTATTTTCAGAACTATTAAATTTTGGAACTGAATATGTGATAGGTAGGTACATTACAGTATGTGTGCCAACATATCCTATGCATGTATATATGTGTGTCAACAATTATGTGTTGAATTGTTTATGAATTATTCTGTGCTCAAAGCTATAATATGTAATATTTCTGCATTGAAAACCTTCAGACATATATATTGTTGAGTTGTGTACTTACGTGATCTCAATCCTTCAGTGGTTAAATTCAGAGAATTCTGCATCTTATTCAAAGTAACAGTATGTTTTCTATAAGCTGCAAGTTACTATGACTTCTGTGAAAACATGGGATACGTCAGATACATCAGAGAGGAAAGAAGTCGGCAAATGTAAAACCATAAATGTCGATTAAACCTTGATACATTACCTAAAGAAGTTTCCAGCCTGAGTTATGTCAGATAGATTTGTACTTATGAATCATCAAATGATTTTTTTTCATGTTTCTTATGTTGCTTATGTTTTATGTCATATATTATGTGCTGTCATGTGTGGTTGTTGATGTCTTTGTGCTCCTTGTGCATAAAGAATTCCCTTGGGGACCATTAAAAAACAACTCCCAGAATCCCATGTTACTTAGATGTCATAAAACTATGTCTTTTGTTTTATATTCTGCATTTAAATGTTTTTTTTTAAATGCACAACATGGTAAAAGAGATCCAAATAAATCAAATCAAGGTATCAGTTCCCTTGGGGAAATTTGTCTTCTGTATTTGACTTAATAAGTATTTAGTAGCAGTGGGTACCACAGCACCTAAGATCCAGCTCAGGTACTGAGGAGTATCTTTATGCTTTCAAAATGTCTTCCATTTTTGAATCAGAAATTTCCGCCAGCACTAGAATGCACCACCTGGAATATGCTTCAAAGACATCTAACTATCTGAGGCAAGTTTCAAATCTCTGCAAGTTAAATTTCAAATTGAACTGACATTAAACAGCAAACAGAAGGCATGAAAAACACACTGATCAATGTAAAATGCTTCTGGTATGCTTTGGGAAATATTTGGCAGTAGCATAAAATATACACAGTTTATACAGCAGGAAACAGGTAATGTGCAAGAACACGTATGGTCGTGTAAAAATATCCACAGACTGTGCTTCTGTCTCTGCTGTCTGATGTTTGTTTTCACCTCGGGGACAGAGGTGACAGGCAGACAGAAGCACCTCCCAGGGACAGGTTTACCTCAGGGAGCCTGGATCAAATGTTTCAGCTGGACCTGCAGCAGTAGGGGACAAACCTGTATCAATTAAGAGCATCGTAATGATTACGACTGAGATCAAACAGCCGACCTGGCACTGCTTGTCAATTCCACAGACAGCAGCTTTTGGAGTGCCTATAATGTCTGTGAGAGCAGAGGGATGAGCACGCTGAGGGGGAACTCTCATTTTGATGATGTTTCATCAATCTGTTTGAAGTTTTTTTTTTTCCTGGTCCCTTTTTTCTTTTTGGCCGTGCTCTTGCTTGGTTTGCAAAAGCTTTTCAGTCTTGGTGAATATTTTGCTGTCCTAAGTGTCCTTGAACCTGGATAAAAGCTAGCTGACAGCTCTTCATGGTGTTAGCAAAAATCCTGTGGCATCTAGCTACAGGTTAAGTGGTGTGTTGGATTGTGTGGAAATTTGCAGAGATAGGTCAAATTGAAAATGACTGTATGGATGATAGTCGTCTTATCAGGCTAATCTTGGGCAGGTTTTTGACTTAACCCTAACTGTATTTATTCTCAGCAGTGCACAACTCACCCTGCCAGCCTGCTCATTTTTATCTTTAGCATGGCGCATGATTTTTACTGTCAGTGTTATCAGTAGACTTTATGTGTGACAGCTCAGTTTAGAACTTTAGAGGGGGAGACCAGGGGCTATTGTAACAGGGGGCAATTGAAAGAAGAAGAAGAAAAAGAAGAGGAAGAAGAGATTTATTTATATAGTGCTTTTCACAGAGAAGTACAGCACTAGTACAGCATTAAACAACATACAAAAAAGATATCTAAAAAACACACTTTCTTCCTCCAATCAGAAAGAAGCTGGAATGACGACACTAACTGTACTCTACACATGCTCAGTGGGATTCTGTCATACTTTCCCACTAAATAAACACATTTCACTAAATTTAAATAAGATCCACAGATCCACGTTTGTTTGTTTTTTGTTTGTTTGTTTTGTTTGTTTGTTTGTTTTTTTGGGTTTTTTGTTTCAGCTCCGCCCACAATCTAGAAAGCTTGTTTAGTTTGTGTAATGTAACTTGTGTGATGGTGCCTGCCAACCATTGTGGGGCACTGTAGGATTGTTACGTGCTCCAGATAGTGCTGAGAGACATCCTTCATTTCCCATGATGCATTGCTGAGAATTTGTTAAGTTTGTTACTTTATGTTCCAAAATGTAACTCTTTTAATTTTTCATTTTGTTTGTTCAGAACATGGTGGTTTGTGTTAGCAGTTGTCATTTTTGTGCTGGTTTGTTGCTCCATGAGTGAGGTGTTCAGTCCGTTTTTTCACTCCAGCTGTATTCAAAAGCATGAACTTGAAACGCGTCTCCCTTTCATAATATGCTAATACCAGAGTAGATGTGAAAAGCGCTATTCCTCTAGTATTTATGAATACAAAACATGTTGGGTTTTTGAATTTTGATCAGTTCCCTCCCTATTAAATTTATTCAGTTCAAATAGTTAAAATCTAGTTAGAATAGTTGCTCAGCCTTCTGCAGAAATAGTAATAGACTTTTGCTTTGAACGCATATAATTCTTGACATCTAAAAGAATTTGAGCCATATACAAAAAAAGTCTTACTTTGGCTTACTTTGAGGGGTGCTTTTATTTGAAATACAGTGGGTCTTTGTAACTTATTTTTTTCACTGTTACAACTGCAATGTCAATTGTTTCATTAAGTGGTGCACATGTAAACGTTTTTTATATAAAAGAATGACTTGTATTTCAGGAGGTCTGTGAGTTATGAAAGAAAATATTCTCTTTGTCAATATCAAAAGTCTCCCCTATTGTTCTGTTCCCACTCCTTAGTTTTCTGAGACGTTTTGGCATCAGCACAGCAGACTGCGGTTGTGTGTTTCAAGCAAATAAAACGACTCCTGCCTCTGCTCTAAATATTTAGCCATCGCAAACCTGCAGTCCATGCACTGTCTCTACTTTAATAAGATGTGACTGTGTCTGGATTTAAACTCCTTTTACGTTATTACAGATTTCAAATAGCTCTAAATTTTGCCTTGGACATGAGAGACAGTTTTGGCCTAAGGTACCAGTGTTCAGCAGGGAACAGGGTTGTTAAATAGCTTAAAAATCAGAGCTGAGAAGTCTGCACGGGCTTCTCACACATGCTGCTCAAGACATTGCCGATTCCAGGAGTACTTTTCTGATGTTTCAGTATTCATCTTGACTCCAACTTTTTCCCTTTGTAAATCTAGAATGTGGGAGTGGTGTATTCGCCTCTCATCTTCAGCTTTTTTTAAACTCTCCTGATAGCTCTGCCTCCTATGTTCAACATCTTTTTGTAGCCCAGGTCTGCCTGTTGCCATTGTAATTAAGGCTAAGAATTATCAGACCCGAATCATATGAAAGGCTCATAAAGCAGCGCTGAATTTAGAATTCAGTATGCCAGGGGCCAGCTCAGTTACAGAGTTAATTCATATTCCCTTTGTTCGTCTCCAATCTCACAGAGGGCTTGAGGCAGCTGAAGGACTGGTGGCTCTAGTGACAATATAACAGGTATTAAATAGACCATTTCCTGTGTCACCATGTGGTAACTGAAAGCTTCAAAGAGCCAACAATTTGCTATGAAATTAAACCAGGGATCAGTCTGGCCCACACGATACTGTATATCTTCAGCACTGCAATGTGAAATGTTGTGATGCAGACATTTAGCATGCCCACAACAGAGACCCCTAAACAACATTATTTTCTTGAAGATATTAGTCCACTGTGGCAAACACGTGAAAGAGTTATGTTCACTCGCATGGTATATAAATCATCATGTTTTCTCTGCACTCTTACAAATAAAGGTTCCAAAATGGTTCTTTCTGAAGGGCAAACCCTTTTTTTTTTTTTTTCAAGAAAGGGTTTGTCAAGAGTTCTTTGTAAGACTAAGGGTTCCATTAAGAACCCTCTTCATCCAAAGAACCCTGTGTGAGTTCTTCAAGGATTGTTGAAGGAATTGCTGTTAAAGGGCCAGCACACAGTTTCAAATGGTGGCTAAATGTAGATGTATGTGGAATCCTCTTAATCTATTAATTTCACTTGTGTTCTTGTGTTTTTGCCTCATCTTTGTAGAACCCTCGGAAGACAAGACATATAGGTGAATTATAGATGAAACCCATATTTTAAAAAAAGGCATTTTTAGATCCACCTGTGTGGGTGAATATAAAAAGGATCTTGTTAGAATGCCCTGTGTAGGTTCTAGATGAAACCCTTGAAATATAAAAAAGGTTCAGAAACCCCTGTGTGTGTTCTAGATGAAATATATATGGATTTAAATGGATATGGATATATATTATATATATAAAAGTGTTCTCGGTAGAACTCCCTGGTGGGCTCTAAATGAAACCCTTGGGATATAAAAGGGTTCTTGGTAGAACTCCCTGGTGGGCTCTCGACAAAACCTTTGGAATATAAAAGGGTTCTCGGTGAGTTCTAGATGAAAGCCCTGAATTGTAAAAGGAAAAAAAAGGGTAGAACCCCATGAAAGATGGAAAGGTTCTGGATAGAATCCCCAGAAAGGTTTCTATGTGGAACCATTACATCATAGAAGGGTTCCCTGTAGAATAGGGGGTTCTAGGTGGAACCTTTCACAGATGGTCTTTGGTATAACTCATAATGTTGGGTTCTAAGTAGAACCCCCTGAATGAGGAACCAATCACCAACCATAAACGGTTCTCCTATGGAGACAAGTGGAAAAACCTGTTATGGTTCTGGTTAGCACCTTCATTTGTAAGGGTGTGGGCGTGTGGCGTGTTCTACATCATCCGTTTTGCCTTCCTTTTTTGGCTGAAACCCTCTAATAGGCTGTTTCAAGTCTATTTCTGTAAACATGGCAGAAATTATGCTACCTAACCTTGCAAGTAAAAGGATTCTGTTTGTGAAGGCTGCTTGGTATTCCAGTCATTCCCAACTGAACCATCTGGTGGCGGTCTTTGCACTCTCCCAGTGGAACATTACTCTTAGTGATCTTGTTGTCCTATCACTTGCTACCTCATTAAAATGAGTGATGATAATAAATCCCACAGGCCACGTTGCAATGAAATCCTATTGATCTGCATATCCCCAACATCATATGCATACATATCAATCCACAAACAACCCCGATGCAGAATCAGTACGGATCCTCTCTACTATTAAAATATTTCATTTCAAATTCCTTTTCACACTCCAGCACCTTTGTAGGTGCTCTGTACATGGGAAGCTATAGACACATACTGAAGGCTGGCTTTGCAGAATACAAACCAAAGAGGAATGTTTAATCAGCCAAGGTCACTGTGTGTTGCCATGCACTATTGTTGAAGGAGGTTGTGGGAATGGAAGGGAACATCTCTCATCTGTATTCTCTTCAGATGGCTTGTGTTAGTAGGATCATGCAGATATGGGATTTTTTCCCCCAGAATTAAAACCCAGATGTCATGCTAACAGACACACACATCCTCGCCACAGTAAAATATTATTTATAGCTCTGCGTCAGCATAACTAATGCCCCACACTCAGCAATCACTCACTGTGAACAATGCAAAAATAGTCCTCAATTTGAACTTGTTGGCAATAATCCACTTCCACCCATGTACCAGAATTTATCTGCCTCCCTACCTCTGCTCACACACTCGAACGATAAACATTAAATGATTTCACAGAAAAGCAGCAAGAAAGTGCTGTTTCCTTGATTTTAATCTCACCGTGGCCCCTGTTATTTCTGGATGGTGGTGCGAATGTCAAAAGCACTGAGTAAACTGACCTTTCTGCACGCTGCATAAATACAGCAGGTTTGGTCAGGCTGTTAAACCTTCACTTTAAGGATCATTTTCCATAATGTTTCGTGTACACATAAGAAATAAGGGTTTCCAAAAAGGTTCTTCCTGAAGGGCTGGGGTTCTACCCAGAACCATTTGCTTCTGAAGATCCCTTGAAGAAAAGGTTTGTCAAGCAT
>JAJHUR010084389.1:0-51702 GCA_027495735.1 Lutjanus campechanus
AAAAAAAAAAAAAAAAAAAACCTTTTATCCGTGGTCGCAATTCACTGCCATTGGCTACAACCCTGTTTTCTGCTGAAACTCGGCATCGGCATAGGGGTGAGTACATATTGAGTGGACTATTACTCTGGAGTGGAATATCGCTTTAAGATCTAACATGACCATGTTATGACAATAAAGGCATTTTAATTGTTTTCAAAGAGAGTGTCTTGGGGTGTTTTGTGATTTATGAGCTCACATGTATCCTAACACAAAGAGCACGTCAAACAAACTCAGTTTAAGTCCAGAAAGCGCTCCTACCCAACTTTTTTTTTTTTTGATATTGATATGATATGATATTGATATGATATATATGCTTGCTGCTCATTGTACTCGTGCGGCTGGTGTTTTGTCATTCTGTGTCAAACTTGCACTGAAGTTGCTGCTGCTGCTGTTGCTTCTTTTGGCAGGTCTCTATACTGTGTGCCTGCCTGTGAAGCTTTGAAAATAATCAAATAATTACTGGCGAAGCTTTGAAACCTAAAAAAAGATATTTGGGACAGCCATAACATTTAGTTTACTAAGCCACAGGAAATCAGCTGATGCAATTCATTGTGAGAATTATTATCTAACAGTGGAAACAATGTCTGGATGACTAAGTCAGCAGCTTTTGTTCCTGTCATATGGTGCTCACTGGTTTCCCAACCACAGTTTTTAACCAGCCTATTGCAATCATTTGCTATATTTTTGCATGTGTCTGTGCAGGGACTAAAACTAGCATCAGCCAAATGCTGGTAAAATATGTATAATTCATACTTCACTCACAAGTCAAAAAAAACAATGGTGATCCATTTGATTGCTGGTCAAATCTGAGCCACTTTTGTCCATGGGCCATTGGACAAAAAAGTTAATTTTGAACTCTGCTTCTGTGTGTGAAGGACCGTGCATGTGTGTATACAGTATGTGAGTTTGTGAATGCAAACAAAAATCTTATTTACATCCAGACACCTCTGATTGATTTATCTGCTGCCCTGACCTTGCTCTGTGTGTGTGTATCTTCTCATGTTGACAGAGTATGGGGGTGGTGCTATATGTACTGGTGTGTGGAGCGTTGCCCTTCGATGGGCCCACTCTGCCTGTGCTTCGGCAGAGAGTCCTGGAGGGAAGGTTTCGCATCCCCTACTTCATGACTGAAGGTAAGAGGAGACTCTCTGGGATATTAAACACATAATAAGATGGAAGACGATGCCAACTCCCTCCCCTTGGTACCTCACATTCCTGTAAACTCACACACATGCAGAGTATTTGTGAGACACCTCCTAGTCTTTATCATCATGGTATGTAGTCAAACTGAGGTGAAAATGGCATGAAAATTCTTGTAAGAGACGATAGATCACACTTTGCTCTTTGAGTCACCATACATACATTAATGTTCTGTCTCGTGTCGCTGTAGCCAGTCTGGGGGTCATTTCATTAACGTGAGAACATTACGCTTAATTGAGGGGGATACAGTAAGAGACACTCTGTCATTGTCCCCTGTAATGTGTGTACGTGCGTCAGTGTGTTTCTGCGTGCGTGCAGGCCGCAGGGTGAGTCAGGTTGGCTAACTGTCTCAAAGCAGCCCTGCTGTTAGCGGCTGTGCTAGCTAGCTGGCAGCAGATTAAGTCCAGAGCTGGAGCTGTTTATGTAACCTGGGGAAGAGCCAGTGACGCCTTCCAGCAGCTCGCCTGTCTGTCTCTCTGCAGAGAGACTCTGCCCGTCCGTTCATACGTCTGTCTGACTCATGCTCTCTATCTGTGAGACATCTTCCTGTCCGTCTGTGGCCCTGTCTGTTTCTCCTGTCTTGTTTCTCTGTATCCCATCTGCAATTCTGTGGCACTTTGTCCACGGGGGGTGTGCAGAGAGAGTCGACCAGATTTTTTTTTTTTCTGTTCAGGACCTTGAAACAATTAAGACATGAGGAGAATGTAGGAGTGTAATGTCAGCTCCGTGGCCAAGCTGACACTCAAACCCGCCTCCCCACCCCCAATCCAGCCCCTGTTCCCCGAACAAGGGGAACAGAGTGTGCCGATTTCTTCATCCATCTCATCTCCTCTTGTTTCTCTCACCGGCCAGCACTGTGGTGCACAGCACAGCCTAACACCACTCAGTAAACTCTCAGTAGAACATCTCAGCACCGTCAACTCCCAACTTTCTAACTTATTAACAACAGTAGACGTTGTCTTGTGTCTCCCCTGCTGCTGCATGTTGCACAGGCCTGGTAGACAGTAGTACAATAGTTTAAAGTCATGTTATACAGAAGAAAAAACAGCCCAATCCCTGAGTTTGTATCCTTCATCTGTGCATGACATTTGCCACTGAAACTCATAGCAAACTTCAAGTTAGAGCATCTCCAGATATTTTCATGATTAATCTGTGAATCATTTCGTCTAGAAAATGTCAGAACACCGTAAAAAATTCTCTTTACAAGGTCCTAGAGTCTAAGGTGATGTTTTTCAAATTGCTTGTTTTGTCAGACCATCTCAAAGATAACCAATGAACAACGACATAACAAAGCCCCAAGCTACCTTGATTGAGGACTAGACAGACATAATTCATCAAATATATACAATGGAGAAATTAACATGTTCCCTCAGAGTACAATAAAATAAACTTAGTAGGACGATTGACTTTATCCAAGACGAGGCAAGCCTAAACATTGCAGGGCACATACTGTATGTGCATTACTTAAATACCATCATTCCTCCTTGTCATTTTGTGCTGTACATTTGTTTGTTTTGTTTGGGACCAAAAATTGATGCCTGTGAAATATGACCAGTGGGAAAGGTGCCTGATAAATCTTCATCTGTGAGGTTCAAAATGAATCTTTTTTTCCACTTGCCCAGTCAGGCTAAAGACTAAAGTAAATTGTCATGTTGACAAATGTCAGAAAATAGTGAAAAATATCCATCCCATCCTTTAAATGTCTCGTTTTGTCTGTCTAAAATGGACAGATATTCAGTTTAATATGTTAATAAACAAAGAAAAGTGGGAAATCTCCATATTTGAGAGGCTAAAAACAGCATTTTCTGACATTTTGTGTGAAACATTTTTTGTAAGCATGGTTAATATAAAAATACTAATATATTAGTGTAATTCTTGTGTTGCTTTTCTTTAATAAATGTCTGTATGTAAGTTATGGTCATGTTCACTATCATGCACAATAATATAATTGCCATGGTCTGTTATTTTTAAGCTCTTGTGTCTGATCAAATTAATGACATATATAACAAAGTCCGTCTACTGCATGGTCTTCAACTTCTCACAACAGAGTGCTGTTCTCCTGGTTGGTGCAACTCTACACCACTGGGACGTTGTGAGTGTTAACTGGGATGGTTCTGTGGTTAAAGCGATACTTTACATGATAACCCACTCAGTATGTACTCACCCCTATGCCGATGTGATGATGGGTGAAGGTCTTCAGTTCACAAAACAGTCCTGGAGTTTTAGGAGAAACAGGGTAGCAGTCTCATCCAGTACAATGGCAGTGAATGGTGAACACGGATAAAACGTTAAAAATAGAACACAAAACAAACACAAAATGTCTCCATCCTGCTTGTGTGGTGTAATCCAAGTGTCCGCGAGCTGCGACATTAAGAATTAACCGCAAAAGACGCCATTTACGCCATGTTTTTAGCCGAAATGTCAGCTGTAGCATGTAGCCGGTAGGATGTAAACATGGCGTCGATCTCGCGAGACTTCGTATATATCTTAATGGACGCACATGCCCAAGTCTCGCGGCATGTGCGTCTGTGGTCACCATTCACTGCCATTGTACTAGATGAGGTCAAGGTCAAGGTCAAATTTATTTATACAGCACATTTAAAACAACCAAGGTTTACCAAAGTGCTGTACATTCTAGAGAGCAGAGGCTGCTACCCTGTTTCTCCTAAAACTCCAGGATTGTTTTGTGAACTGAAGACCTTCACCCATCCTCACATCGGCATAGGGGTGAGTACATACTGAGTGGGTTATCATGTAAAGTGGAGTATCGCTTTAAGTCATGGTGGTGTAACATACTGGCTAAGACCAGTGTGTCAGTCAATCAGTCAGAGAAGCTAGATGGCCTCTTTAGTCCAAGCTTCCCTGGTGGTTAATAGCTTTGAAAAATGTGCTCAGCCTCAGCTGTTGCTATAAACACGGCTGCAGCAACGAGCAGCGCCTGAGTAACTTCTGGGTCAAACAAATTGTGGTGTATTGTGTTTGAAGAGGGTTGTATCTTAGCAGCTGCACAAGCTGCTAAGATGCCACAGCATGGTGTGTAAGCGCAGTGAAGGGCACACTGCTTATGCACATAATGGAGAAGAAATTGCTGGACCACCAGGCATGAGGTAGAAAAAATGTGATGTAAGCAGACTTTAGTAGATCAGCTGCACAACTGGGACGAAGCAGGGAGTTAATGTTGACAGTCAGGTCCTTGGGCTTATGGACTGTTGAGGTCTCCACTGTGACAGAGGACAGGATGTGTGCCAACATTGGTAGAGCATGAGAATAAGGTGACCTGCAGAAGGATGCTAGTGTGTCCAAAAGATTAATAGTTCAGATTATTCGAAGGGAGGTTGAATGAGATGCTTACTGATTGTCAGTGTATTAGCTACAGAAGATGGCAGTCAGAATGAGTATCAGTACGGAAGCTAAACAATGTACTGCTGTGGACAGAGTCGGCAACAAAAAGGTGTATTAGGCATCTAAAAAAAATTATATCCATGCGTATTCTATATTTAGAATATGTTCACCACTTTACCTTGCCACCAGACAGCCATTTATGACTGGAAACCACCGTTACATAAGCCAAATATTGCTCTCTCTCTCTCGCTCAACCAACCTCGACTGGTGAAATCAGTAATTATACCATGCAGAACGTGGGAGTTTCTGGTCTGTGGCTGCCTTGATCTGTTTGTTTGTGCTATTGTGTGAATTACGTGAATCCATTTTAAAACACCAAAAGTAATGCAATAACACAAACAAACTCACTGATATAGGTGATAGGCCAGAGACTGGCTCTGTTCTGCAAGGTAAAATTACTATAATAATTAGTGATTTTGGAGTCTGGTTGCTTTGGAGGGAGCAATATTTGTGTTTTTCAATGGTGATTTCCCATCGTAAAGGGCTGTCTGATTGCAAGATGAAGTTGTGAAAACATTCTAAATATGATGTACACTTAAACTGATATTGACTTCTTTAGATGGTTAAAATATGTTTTGCTGCTGACCACTGCTTCTCCAAACTGGGGGTGTGCTGACTGCCATCTCTGTAGTTAATACATTGACTATTGATAAGTACCTCATACAACCTCACTTTAAATAATCCAAACTATCCCTTAAACTCAACTCTTTGAAAACTGTAAAATAGCTAAAGTTTAATCACATTCATCAAAAATGACTAATCTGGGACATGTCTTTTTTGAGAAGTTAATTCACTCTGCCTTCTAAAGTGTTCCTATTCTAAGAAAGCCTATAATTTTACAATGCACTTCAAAAAGTAGAACAACTAAGTCCCTTATTACTGGTATATGAATCATGTTTTGTTTTGAGTTTTTTTTTTTTTTTAATACTTCAGACTCAAAGTAGAAATGGCTGATGACTAATTTCAAAAACATCTTCCATATTTGTTGAAATTACACCTGTTTTGCTCTAAGACCATAGCAGCAGCAGGGTATGTGGGTAAAGATGCCGTGTGACAGGCAGGAATGCAGTGCAGGCAGTAGGGGTGCAGGCAGGCCAAAGCGGCACAGCCAGGGGAACTGTAATCCTGTTAAGAACCCAGCTGTGTCTGACGTCAAACTCATCTAGCCACTAACTAGAGGTGAGGAGTTCTCATTAGGAGGGGAGGAAAGTAGAAAAGAGTGTAGACACTCTGCTCAGAAGTGATGGCAGAGGAAACTGAGAAAGGAATTTAGCAGATTTTAAGCTCCTGAGTATTACTTCTGCCCCACTTCATCTAGGCTACTTTGATGAGGACTTTGTGGCTTAATTTGCTTCGTCATTGCATATATAAGAAGTGTGCAGCATTATCAAACATAAACAAACACTTAGTTGTTGAAAAAAGTGGTGAATTAAAGTATGAAGTGCTATTTAAAAAAAATCTTTTCACATCTTCTGTGATTGTCTTTCCACACTTCCTCGCAGACTGTGAGCACCTGATCCGCAGGATGTTGGTTCTGGACCCGTCAAAGCGTCTGTCAGTGGCCCAAATCAAGGAACATAAGTGGATGGCTCTGTATGCTCCCGTTCAGAGGCCTGTTCTGTACCAACAGCCTCTGTCCACTGAGGGCGAGGTGGGCGTGGGAGAGTACAGTGAACAGGTCCTTCGCCTGATGCACAGCCTTGGCATCGACCAGCACAAGACTATAGAGGTGAGGACGGAGCTGGAGGGAGGAGTTAGCTTCATTTATTCAATGGGGAGTAAAGGGGTGAAGGTTAAAGGTCAGACAGTAGACAATGGATAGCATCAATATAAACATGCATAATTTCTTTACTGTGTGCATCCAAGCAGAATGGAAGGTGTGAGTGCCCAGCAGTGCAGTTGAACCACATATAAACAGATAAAAGTTAGATAAAAATATGTTGAATAAAGTCGTCTTTCTTGTTGCAAATATAGTCATTTAGAGGCTCTAGGCAAACCAGAGCATGGGGTCTTCCTTGTGCCTTATTCTTTCCTCAGTCTAGACCAGCCAGTGGGGTAAAGTAACAAAGTACCTTCTGTGAAATGTTTATTTCTTTCCCAATAAAAGAGATATATTTAATTCATCCAAATGGAAAACTGTTACATCACACATGAATCACAAAATGACCACCGTAAGGACACTCAAAGAGGTTGAAACTGTAAGAACACTGAATTCTCAGAAATCTTGAGAAGAAACTGATCTAAAGCTTTACTTTAGGACCATACTCTAATGATAAATGAAACTGGTAGCCTAATGCTTAATTTATCACTAAAATTATTTTACAATATTTAGCAAAAATATCACATTTTCCAATCACATTATCATATATGATTGGAATATAAATGAAAATATAGTCACTATTTAATTAAATACATAATTTCAAGCTCTTTATCAGTGTAATGAAGAGCCTTTAATTTATAAGCCGTTTGTTCTAAGTCCTGTCTTTTCTTTTAATACATTCAGTTTATTGTATTTTTAATCTACACCCTGCGCTTAAGCTGCTGCAATAACCCAATTTCACACAGGGAAAAGAAATAAATAATTATCTCAGCATATGTTAAGAGCTGTCACAGTACAACCAAACTTAAAGGAGTCCTCCAGTAATAACTTCAATTATAGATGCTGCCATTTATGTTGTCTGTCATCCTCCAGTCTCTGCAGAACAAAAGCTACAACCACTTTGCTGCTATCTACTACCTGCTGGTGGAGCGGCTCAAAGCCCACCGCAGTAGCTTCCCCGTTGAACAGAGGCTCGACGCCCGCCAGCGACGGCCCAGCACCATCGCCGAACAGACTGTCGTCAAGGTAACCACAGGGTGATGAGGGGGTACAGAGATTACCATCCACACCTCCCTGATCAAAGCTCCATTATTCACACCTGCACCCAGGAACAAACAAATGGACAGACACGGCCCATTCATTTATTTATCCAGCCAGGTTCTGTCTTCACCCACTCTCTTGTAGTCTTTTCCCCTCAGCCTTGATCTTAATGCGTCTCCCTCACTTACATTATTCATTATTTTCTTTTCTTTGCCAACTGTCTCTTCTTCAGCGCCACTGTGCAATTTCTCTTTCATTTCCCTCACCGTCTAGGATCTGGCTTTTGTGTCTCATTTGGATTACAAAGTCAAATTCACAGCAGCTCAATTTTGTCCTAATTGCATTATTATTATCAAGGAAGTTGTTAAGTATTGGCTATGAGCTGGACAAGGTTTTTTTGATGTAATGTCAAAGACTGTTTTCTCCCTCCTCTCTGCAGTCGACCAGTGGTTCAGCCCAGGTGGGTTTGCTCCCGCAGGGCGTTCGTCTGCTGCGCTCCCCTGCTGTGCCCCAAGCCTCCTCCGATGCTTTCACCTTCCCCCACACTGCATGTACCCTGGAGCAGAATTTCATGGTGGAGGACGTCAACACGCCTAAAGTAGGTCCAATACCAGTAAAAAAAAAAAGAGAACAGGCTGAGGTGCAGGGACATGGGTGTCATGGGGGCGGGGCAATATGTCAATATTGAGATATTTGGTCAGAACGCAATTGGTCTGCGGTCCATATGGAACACCCCCCGTGGTTCAGCGCATATGTGCAGATTAAATGTAACAATCGTAGTGTAAAATATACATTTTTATTGCCACTGTTACTTTATAATAACTATAATAATTTGTATCGCAGATTTCATACAAGAAATGCAGCCCAAAGTGCTTTACAACAAAGAAATTGCATGTACCAAGTGCTTCATATAAAAAGACAGAATGAACATAAAAAGAGATGAAAAATAAAAAATACTAGAAAACAATAATATAAAAATGAGAATAGAATACCTAGAATGTATCTTCACATGGATAAAGTCATAGCTATTTAAAGGCCAAAGTAAAGAGATAGGTTTTTAGCTTTCTTTTAAAAATATCTAGCGAGCTAGCAGATTACCAGTGTTTTTGAAGGCAAGTGGGGAACTAGGGAGTGAGCAATTTATGTTGAATGTTTTAAAAAAATAATTACCCAAATCTCGATGCAGAGCTGTGTTAGAGGAACACCAAACTGCGAACAACTGATTTAAAAGCTGTCTCTTTCACCACTTTGGCAACCATGACTTTGGGCATTTTCAGTGGTTTAACTGGGAAACTGGGCATGTTTGTCATCATAGAAACAGATCATAAGATTGTGATATTTATTGCAACTTAGATGTCTGTCTGCGACACAGCCTTCATTGTTGATTGGCTACTACTTGTGAAGTTTAACCAATCAGATAGTGGTACGGGCGGGACATTACACCAGACTGGAGAGTAGTATTAATAAACTTTATAGTGTATATAATTATCTTTGTTGAAACTATTATAATATACTGATTTATTATTGTCATTAGTATTATTATTATTATTGTTGTTATATTTACCATGACATTATTATGGTGATGACTATAGAGAGACAGAGACGACTACATCAGAGCCAAAGTGCATTTTAAAATTGAAATTCCAACCCTTTTTTCCAAAAATTTATCAGATCATTGACTCAAAACCTTGACATGATCCAAACCATGAGTTTTGTCATCTGTTGCACCCCTAATATACCAGTAAAAAAAAAAAAAAAAAAAAAGGCAAGGTATCTTTTTTTGTTTGTGTGTTCGTCCTTAGCCCTCACATGACAGCTCACTCACATCCGGCCTTTCGGGTTATGAAAGTTGTAGTTATTACGGTCATTATCAGCTTGCACAAGTATGTCCTGAAAAATGATCCCGATAAGCTTGACAGTGATTCGTTTTGATAAGCGCACCCACTCACTGTGAATCAGAAATGTCTCTGCATGCCTGTGAGTGTGTGTGTGTGTGTATATGTGTGCGCACACACGCGTTGTCTATGTGTGTGTATGCCAGACTCCTTTGAGGTTTCGAGTGTTGGCTTGCTCCGTCGACCTGCCCGAGTGCAGCTGACTTGTTCTCTTATGTAAGAACTCAGCCAGCACTCGCATCAGACAGGACAGCTGCCTGTCCTGCATGGCTTTGACTCTCTCTCTCTCACACACACACACACACACACACGCACACACACACACACACACACTCCCTCATTCTCTATTTATCTGCACCAACCAGCGACCTTTTCCTCTGGGCCTGTTGTTGAGTTGACCGTTAGAGAACACAGACACCAGTGGACTGAGCTGATGGCCTCACACACCTGCAGGACTACACATACTTTGACTTATGCAGACACACACACACACACACACACACACACACACACACACACACACATGAATGCATGCAGTATCATTCCTCAAGATTTCTTTTCCATCCCTCCCCCTCTCCTGGCTCCAATAAAGAGTGATGTGTATGCTGTTTTGTGTGTGTGTCTGTGTGTCTGTGTGTCTGTGTGTGTGTGTGTGTGTGTGTGTGAGTGAGTGTGTGTGCCTGTGGTTAGAACAGAGTGAGAGACAGAGTTCGCGTTATCTGCGTGAATAGAGCCTGGTTATGTAAGCGGTCCTGTGATGATGATGATGTGACCTAATGCGAAGCTGAGTGAACACACATGGACAGGAAGCTGCTGCGCTGCTCCAGCGATCTCGCCACTGTGACCCTCCTACCCATCAGCTCATCTTTTCTTTTTTAGTTTTTGGCTCTCCTGTTCTTTTGTCTTTTTTTCTTTTCAATTCAGCTTCTTCTTCTCTCTTTCCCCTCTTCTTCATCCTTCAGAGGGACAGATCAGATCATTTAATGAAGAGTTGTATAAGATATTTATCGATAGTCAGACTATTACCTACAGTAGATGGTGGATGACGCCCCCAGTTTAGGAGAAGCACATACACAAAACATATTTTAGCAAATTAAAAATGTCCACCATAAAAAAATCTATATACTACGCTATATTTACAATATTTTCACCACTTTACCTTGCTGTCAGACAACTTTTTCAGAAAGGAAACTGGTGTTGCATGAGCCAAATATCACTCTCTCCAAACCAACCAAACTCCACTGGTAAAATCAGTAGTTTTATCTCACAGAACACAGGAGTTGGAGGTCTACTGCTGCCTCAGTATGGTAGTTTGTTTGTGTTATTATATTACTTTGGTGTTTTAAAAAGATAGTTCAGATTCACCAAAGTCACACAATAACACAAACAAACTAACTGATCAAGGAAACAGTAGATGAGCAGCTCCTGTGTTCTGCAAGGTGAAGTTACTGATTTAACTAAAAGAGTGCAGTTAGTTTCCAGCTTCCATGCTGGTACTCTACCATCTACTATAGCTAATACACTGACTATCATGAAGTACCTCATACAACACAACATCAAATAATCTAAACTATTCCTTTAACTTCACTCTCCTGTAATGACACCCACTCCTTTTCATCATTGATTTCTCAATGTCTTTTCCCCCTCTTGTCCTCTGTGTGTGAATGTGTGTGTGAGTGAGTTGAGTAACCGCATTCCTATCCCAGCACACTACAGAAAGCAGATGGGGAATTGGGCAAAGTTTCTCTTTCTAGGCCAACACCAGGCTTTCCAGTTACTGCAGTCACTCATGCAGATGATCTTTGTGTGTGTGTGTATTACAGCATATAGACAAGCCCGTGTGTGTTGGCCTAGAGGTGGAGGGTGGGGATAAAGGAATGCAGGGCCAGGAAGTGAGCTCTGACTGACTGACACACTCACAGACATAAATTTACACACACCCCCAGTATGAGACCAAATGTGGTGAGTGGAGGGAAAACCGAGGGAGGAGAGTAACTAATGGAGCCCTGATTGTCAGTATGGTGGTCGCCTTCTTGTGTCCAAGTGGTCCAGTGAGAATTGATTTTTGTGTGTTTCGTGTGTGTGCGCAACCTCTGTGTGTATTAGTGTTTAAGATGCCTGATTTGACTAACAATGTGTCCTGACTCCTGCTGTTTTCTTCCTGGCACAGTCAATGTTGGATGTATGGTTATCGTTTCTCTCTCTCTCTCTCTGTCCCTTTTATCTCTCTCCTGTCTAGGTGAACGGCTGCCTGCTGGACCCCCTGCCTCCCCCGACTGTCCTCCGCAAGTCCTCCACCTCGTCGCCTAGCAACATGATGGAGACGTCAATTGATGAGGGCATTGAGACCGAGGAGCCCGACACAGAGGATGATCCGCCCCACCTGCTCTCGGCCTATCAGACGGCTCGGTTCGGCCAGCGGCGACACACCCTCTCCGAGGTGACCAACCAGCCCGGGCCTTCGAACCAAGGTATGATGTCACCTGATCAAACTCACATCTTTAGACTCTGTCACATGCTTCGTTAACACTTTATAATAACCATTAGTGGTAAATGGTAAATTGATAGTTAAAGCTGCTACAAGGAGTTTTTGACAGGTTAAGAATCATTAAGAGTTTAATACTGATGCCTCTATATGACCAGAGAAGATCTGTAATTTGTGTAGCTGTTGTTAATGTCTGCCACCGGGTTGAATTCTCCCTGAACTGAGATTAAACAAGCCTTTGCCTTTTCCAAGGCAAAGTAACAATGAGTAGTGTGTAAGCCAGTTAAAAAGAAGCACAAGGAAATTTTAATTTAGTTAATTTCATTTTTGGCGTTGTATTTTGTGGTTATTATGGTGCAGATAGGCCAAATACGCAAATAACGCTAAATGTCACAAAAATGAACAAAATATACATAATATACAAAAATGTCCTTTTAGTAGCTTTAATTAAACTTAAGTTAATAGCTACTTCACTTTTCACAAGCATTGAAATTATAACTAATTGTGTTAACTAATTATTGTAATGTTGTTTTGTTATTATATAATTTATCACTGTTTGTATGATTGATTGATTCATGTCACGCACAAAAAGTGCCCAACTCTAATGGGTTTATAAGACAACAAATGCAGTTGCAGTGTTCAGATATTTTCCTTTCAGTACAAAATTACAGTCCATTTTATGCTCAGACTTAACCAGAATATTCTACCTTCTCTCCCAAGCTTGACAAATAAAATCTTCTACAAAAAATGTTGTGCTTTTCTAAAGGACAACTCAAGTTTCTCATACTCATCCAGCCAAGTCTCTGAGGAGGAGTATCTAATGCTGTCTAACACTGTTTTTGCCAGATCACTTCCTTGAAATTGAATAAAAACATTTTGTCTTGCAGGTAAATTATTCACTTTGGGCCACAACCCCTCCATGGGCAGCGTGGACTCGGACATCGGCTACGACATGGGCTCCATGCACAGTGACCTTGGCCTGCTGGAAGATCCCCCCTCCCTCAGTGAGGTGGTACCAGGCAACAGCTCTGCCCCCGGCGTCAGCCCTACACCTTTCTTAGGCGCTCGGCCCGCCAACCCAGCAATGGCTGCCCTGACTTCGCAGCACAGGGAGGCACACAACCGCTCCCCCATCAGCTTTAGAGAAGGACGCCGTGCCTCTGACACCTCCCTCACCCAAGGTCAGAACCACCGGTGTTAATTTTCTTTCCCCCATGTTCATTCATTTTTCTCTTTCCACCTTCTCTAAAATTACGCACTTCTCTATACACACTCAGACTACATGGACTTCCTAGTGACTGGTGTATCTTCCTCTGTAAGTGCAGGCTCTCCAATTGGGGGTCGACCTCAATATGTACAAGACCATTCTGCCTCAATTTCACTGCTGGTGTAGACACATACGCCTTAAAGGGAACCTGCACTGATTTAACACATAAGTCTGTTTGAGCAGTTTTACTGCATATGTGAAAAACAGTTTTATAAAGCCTTTTCTGACTCCAGATGGAGCTGTGTAAAGTCTGATAAATTGTCTCAGGTGAGAACTTGAGAACTATGTCAATAGACAGCTCAGGCATTTAGCACCAAAATCTGTGTTTTGAGTTGGTCTTGTTACTACCAGATGTGTAGGAACCAGAGCCATATTAACACGGGGTTTCAGTACCCAATCCTGAACATACAGATTTCCTGCTGATCTATTGGAGGTTGAGTTGCATTTTGGGCAATAGGGATGTTCCTGGAGACTAATTTCCCTGTAGATCCTACAAAAATTTTAATTTGGACAGGTCAGTTAGTCTAAGAGTAAGAAAAAAAACACAAAACAGCTAAAATTGAGCACAATTTATTTATTGGCAATGTTAAACATTGTTCAAAAATATATTGCGTGTATTCAGAACCATTTGATGTCATTAACCAAGCACTTTGCACATTATCCTACAGAACATGACAAAAACTCACAAAATGCTTCAACTCTTTGGACCAAATAGGATCAGAGTCTGAGAATTGTTCACCCGGAGCTGATGTTAGCTGCCATACATTGTGGCTGACGTTAGCAATGCAGCAGCCTGCTCTGCTTCTAGGTTAATGTCCATGCCTGTGCTGAATGTGGTTACACATTGCCCCAGTTAAGTGGTTATACGCCGTTTTATTCTGACACAGCTTACATTCATCCTTACTTTCATTTTCTACATTAAAATATTGATATACAAACTGTACTGTTTGACAAGGAGGAAGAATGCATGGATTAAAAAGGATGATCTCTCAGTTTCTGCAGGATCACTTTCTTTTAAAACTGACTTCAGTGTTACAGAACTGAAAAGCTACATCGGTGCGGTACTCAGCAGTCCATGATGGAAATACACTCATGAGACATTTTGACATCGGTGCTATAAAATCCCTATTGTTCCATCTATGCAGATGAATGCAGCGAGTTGAGAGGCGCTCTTGAGACACGATACTGAAAGACACTCTTGTGACATAGAAAATCACTGTCTGAAGTGGAAGTAAACAGGACAGGTTGAGTGAAATGTCAATTAAATGCCAGAGCCGACATGTCTCCTTAAGCTCAGTCACTGCAAGCCGCAGAGAGTTTGATGTATAAAGTGTCACAGTGCATATGTCTGAGGCTGCACAATCTACACAGCACTGGAGCACCAGTCAAGAGGAAGAGCATTGATTCTCATGACACAGACGCAACACCCCTGCTGCAGCTGCTCCTTCACACCCTTCCACACAGCCAGACGCACACACACACATATGTATATATACTGCCTTCTGGATAAAAGTGTCTCATTCCCACTCTGTCATTTGCTCCCCCCTCCTCTTTTTCACACCCTTTTTTCCCCTTCTCTTCCTCCTCCCCCTTCCCTTCTCTCATCCTCTCCAGTCCCTCTGACGACTACAACAGTGATGATTCACGTTATGATTCACAGACAGATATTTGAAGGTTTCAGCCCACATATCTCACTCTTCCCCCTTCTCTCTCTCTGTCTCTATCCTTCTCTTCTCCCTGTGTACTGCTTATTCTCCGTCTTGATTTTCTCTCTCTTGTCAAAGTTTCAGTCTGCGGCGGGCGGGATTTGTCTCTACCCCACATCAGAGACAAAGAGGAGCCAAAATATAAGAGAGAATATTAACCAACCTATCTACTTTCTCCATTTTATTCTTCACAGCTACATTCTTCTGTGCCTGCTGGTTGTAAATCACCTGTGCTTTAGCCAAGTAGAAACTATAATTATAGCTTTAAAATGTGTGTTACTCTTCCCTGGCTCTACGTTGACAGCCTGCACTGTGTGTGTACTCCCAGTTGGTATTTGCAGTTATTTATATATTTATTTTTTTGTAATCCTCTTTGGAGAGTGTTGATGCGGTGGATTCTTTTGCGTCAGACTGCTGACTCTTGTTTTAAATAACTCCCACCATCACAGTGAGTCAGGTCTTGTCGTTCACAGCCACAGCTCGTCACCACTGGATGGGTCTTATCAGAGCCACTTGGTGCTGCTTACACACACGCAAAGATACAGTCACATGTGCACACACCCCCACAGAGACTCATGACGTACATCGAATTACACTGGCAGTAGAGGTGATGAAAAGTGCTAACCGGTCAACCAGTTTGCTAACGTCAGTGTGGATTTAGTTTGACTATGACAGGATGGAGCCTCTGACATCCTGTTATGAAGAATAGGGATGTACGTGAATATCCGTCGACATATAATATGTAGACACCACATTGACCACTTCAGGCTGTTACTGTGATACGCCAGCATCATCTCCATATCGGTCTGGTCAAAACTGGCCTGTGAACACATACAAGTAAACGGGGAAGCTGTTTTTTTATGACGCATTTCTCAACCAAATTTCAGTCTTGTGTTATATTACATAGTTTATTTACATGCAAGGAAAAAGGGATTATTTCTAATTTACTTCATGTAGATCATGAACCCTTGAATATAAAAATGACTAATTGAAATTAGTTGAGAAATGTAATATTATAGCGCTTTTTTATCCAGAAAAAAACGACAGCTCTCCCATTTACTTGCATGTGTTCACAAGCCAGTCTCAGACCAATATGGTGGCGATGTCGATGTATGATCTAAAGGCCAATGTGGCATCTACATATATATGATACGTCTTAAAGAAAATTATCATGATGAATTTGTGAAGAACAAAGAGAAACGCCTACCAGCAAAAAAGCCACTGTCAGCAGTAGTTTTCTTTTTTCACCCAGTGAATGTGTACATTTTGAAAAGCATTGTATTTTTTGTCTGCCAGCAGGCCATCATGAAAATAGTATGCAGAATAATATGTTAACTCCACTGCAGGAGAGATTTGATGTTCTCCACAATTAGGTGAAAAAATCTGTGCTTTATATTATATTGGCATTGGCAAACAGCCAAAATTTGCTGGAAAATATTGACACATCCGATATCGGCAAAAATCCAATACATTGCATCTCTAATGAAGAAGGTGATCAAGTGATTTTATAGATCAGCTGTTGAGAATTAATACGGACTCAGTATTGTTTCGATTTTTTTGTGCTCTCAGGTCTGGTTGCATTTCGGCAGCACCTCCAGAACTTGGCGAGGACCAAAGGCATCCTGGAGCTGAACAAAGTCCAGATGCTGGTAGAGCAGATGGGCTCTGGGGAAGGGGCCGCCATGGGCCCCCTGGGACCACAGCACCACTTGCACAACCTCCTGGAGGTCAGTCCTACTGCATAATCACACAAAACACACGGACACACACACACATACACTCCAACCCATTCAAGATCTTTCTCTTTCCAAACCAGTTCTCAGCTTCAGTCCCTCCACTATCCTCACCCCGTGTTGGCCAGAGGAAAAAAACAGGCACCCAGGCTGTTGTGTAACCCCAGGAGAGGCAGCCAACTGTGGCTTGTTTACTGTCTCCCGTCCCCCTGGGGCCTGGAGCCTGGAGCCTAGGCCAAAGTGAATGCAGCCATTGTTGAAGTCAGTCAGACTTAACCATAGTAGTGACTGGCACTCAATAGGCCTGAGCTGCAATCACACACAAAGACAGGCACACATATTCACAAAATAATCTCACAGTCATAGACACACTGCAAGGGGAACCATGTGAGGAAAGATCCAAAAGCTTTCCTGTAAATAAAAAAAACAAAACAAAATCAGTTGCTGAAGCAGACAAGATCTAGTTGTTTTCCTTTGTCCATCTCTCATAATGCAATAATGCAGCTCTTTGTTGGTTATGATGCTCCGGCCCCATCATCCTTTTAATTTGCTTTCATTTCATTTAACTACTGTGTAATCCCTACGGTACATGCCATTTAGAGAAAGGCATCTGGCTGATCAGTCACCACACAGGCATTTGGGCAGGAGACAGCATGGATAATCCAGTTAGACCACACGATGAAGCACCCAGACCCTGACACGGCTTTATTAACCGATGGGAGGGAGGGGATCTGGGATATGTACGTGCACAAGCATAAATGTTCTAATGCTTTATGTTTCTGATCGAAGGGCGAGGCTTCCAAGCAACAGGAGGGCCTAGCTTTATACCAAGGAGGGCCACATCCACCTCTCCTATCCCGCAGACAGAGTTTGGAGACACAATACCTCACTCATAGACTACAGGTACAGTCCAACACCAACTACAATCACCGATTATGATTGTAATCAATGTTCAGCTGATTTATACACGTTTATTATACAGAATTGTCTTCCTCTCTCAATTCAGTGATATAATTTGGAAATTTAAGGATTGCCAGATCAGTCAATGATGCAACAATGATACAACAAGGAATGTCACCGTGGTAATAATCACACCCAATCTCTCTTCATCCCAAAAGGCCAACGTCTTGGCTAACAGTCCTGCTAGCTGCCAACTTTTCTGCAAGGAGACTCCTCGAAGTTTAGAGCAACAGCTGCAGGAACACAGGTAAATAATGCTGTAAATGTCTGCTCCATCCCTTTTGTTTTTCCATTTTATGAAAGATTTCCATGGACATATCCAGGTAGCAAGGTAAATATGTAGGAAGATGTCCACATTCTTAACCCCATTTGCTAAGCTCTGATTGGTCGACTGCTTCTCTAACCATCAATGAGCACAACAGACCTATTTGAATTGCTGAACAAATTGTTAATGTGGGCAGCAGTTCAGTGGTCTGGGACCAGGATAACAATTGCCATCACGTGCAAAAACCATGTTTGAATTTATCATTTTGGTTTCCCAATTCCACTTTCATTCTAAATTTGGCCCATCAGATTTTGCAAGCTTTTTGTTCTCATTTGTGTTGGTTCAAAGTCCTTGTTCAGACTATGCATTTCTACATTTGGAGTTGGTTTGAAATGTGATTCCCTAATGATTTCTATAGATGCATCTCAGTTCAGCCACTCAAATCAGTTTAAAAGTGTCTTTTGCGACACTGAGAACACAACAATGACATCAAACCCAGATTGAGAGAAGTACAGTACTACTGTGCTGTGATTGGGTAGTACTCGCTTTGACAACATGTCCTTGTGATTGCCAGACAGCCTTTCTGACATTGTGAAAGGGTCTATTTTAACTAGGGATGCACCGATCGACCGGCCAGAGACCGGAACTAGCTGTTTTTCAGTGTGACTGGCCCTGACTGGTGACCATCACATAACTGATTCTGTGGCGGTCATATTCACATATATGCACAGACAAACTGACTGTAACGTCACACCCACAACAGCACTGATCGCAGACACATGCACTCAGACACACACTTGCATGAAGTCTGTATTAGCGACAAATTCCAAGAACAGGATAAAGAGAAAACCGACAGTATGCAATGAGACAGAGTAGCTGATGGTGTCGCCAAACAGCCGTAAACTTTCTAGCTCTTCAGGCTAATGTTAGACCGCAGCAAACTGCTGATCACAGACTGACAGTTCTCACCTCCTGTTCTGGCTTAAGAATAAACAACCTATGAATAAACAACCTATGTTGATGTGTCTTCTCAACCACCTCAACCATTTTCTCATCCAGACTTGTTTAACTTCTGACTTTGCAAAGTCTTACTACAGCAAACGGTTGCATCGCGTCAGTCTCCGGTTTGTTTTCATCTGCTTCCACATGAGATCATGTGAAATCGCGTCCCACAAGATCCCACGGTACTCTATGAGATCTCGCAAGATTACATTCCCTCTAGTGTGTAATCTTACTATAATAACAGCAACCCATGCAGATAAATTGGTTACGTCTGGACACATAAATCTGCTTCAATCACATGCAAATAACAGTGTAAACAGTCCGTCTCAAAGATTTGATTTTCCTGCAGTCTGAATAAAGTCTATGCATTGTCTTGATCTCAGTGGGCGCTGCTGCTCTCTCCACAGACTGCACCAGAAGAGGATGTACCTGCAGCAGTCACAGGGCATGGGCCTGCAGGCCTACTTCAACCAGATGCAGATAGCTGAAGGATCCTACCCGACTGGCAACCCTGCTCTGGACCAGGCGGCATCTCAGAGTTCCCCTCAGGGCCCCCCTATGTCCGCTGCCGCCCATCAGCCTCAGCCCCAGCAGCAGGGCAGCCCTCAGGCCTCGCCTCCCTACAGCCACCCCCACAGCCTGAGCCCACTGATGGAACCGGGTGAGGGTCTGGTTTATGATCCCTACATGAGCCACCACCACTACACCCAACATCTCCCCCCAGGATCTCACCTTCACCACCAGCTCCACAACCCCCAGCCTCATGAAGCCTCTGCCAGCAGCCTGGGCTTCAGCTACCAAGCAGGCTGTGAGCAGCAGCTCCTGGGGCCTTCCACTGAGGGTCTCCTCCCAGACCAGTACGAGTTCCCGCTGGACCCCGCCCTGCTGCCCCCGCCTGCTCCAGGAGATCCTGAGGCCGGGGCTGTGGGTGGGATTTTGGCTGGTGTGGGGCAATCGGAGGGCCTAGGCCTGCCCGAGCTGCAGAGCTCCCTCCTGGACAGTGAGATGATGGAGACGGTGGACTCCCAGCATGGCTTCGTACTGGTCAACTAAAGCCAGCTGACAGGGTTAATAGAAAGCAGTATTAAGCAATGAAAAACCACGCAGCACTAAGAGCAGAGGGAGTGGAGATATAAGTGGAGGCCACAAGCGTAGCAACGGGGAAGGAGAAGTGTTAATTTTTGTACGACTAATACAAACTTAATTTCTTAGTTGTGACGAACCTCAGACAACCTTTCTACCAAAATCCTCCCTTAGCCTACCTCCCTGTCTCCCTCTCCTCCTCTGTTCTTGTTCTCATCCGCTCTGTGAGGCAGGAACAGGTCCGAATTGTGGCGCAATGTGAGCCTCGCCCTGCTGACTTGGCGAGGCTGCCGCTGTTGTCACGGACGTTGTGCCACCTGTGAGGACTGCACCATGTAGCCCGGGAGGGGGGATACTGCACATCCTGGAGTGCAGCATTTCACCTAGAAATTGTTTGGAAGTGAACTAATTTAGGACTGACTGACAGGCAACCAAAAGGACAATGGCTGGCAGTTCTTTTTGTATTTAAAATAGGACACCATCGACAACAATAGACTGGTTCTTAAAACACTTTTCTGCGTTTTTTTAAATTTCAGTAAAAAACAACTGAACAAGAGAAAATGGCCCTCATTTATCACGGTACCATGAATATCACTGCAAATTCAAGTGTTAAAAGTTATTTTTTTTGTCCACTTTACGCACTAATGCGAGTGCAAAGGCTAATATGATGGGCGTATTCATGAGTGCAGAGATTTCAACACTAACATACACAGTATTCCTCCAAAACAGACAACAGGGAACTTATGTCATTTGCCTCAAGATGCTGATTGAAGCACCAGGTTGGTGAGTAGCTAATGCACCATTTGTTGAGCTTTTAATGGTGATAAACTCTCTCAAAGCTACTTTTTTTAGCTGACTATGATTAAAGAAAATAATAGATATAACACAAATCTGTAGCTGCAGGCTTTTGTGTAGGCTATGTGACATAAATAATACACTTTCTTTTGTTTTCTTAGTGTTTTTTTGTGACTTGTAACTACTGATCCTCATTCATTTCTTACACTACTGAACTGCTATTCCAGCTTTTCCATTCAATTGCGCACACTTGCCCGGTCTCATTATACTCAATAAGATGAGGATAATTACCAGTTTTGCAGGCGAAATGGCCGCGCCTCTGTTTAACAGTTGAATTGTGGGTCATGCGTTTGCCTGATAAATGAGGGCTGATGTAATTAAACGTGTGTTTGGTTGAGAAGTAGCGGTGTTAGACAGTCAATATTATTCTATTTTTGTGGCAATACTGAAGCAATATTAATCCTTAATGTTTGAGGGATTATGATGAATGGAAGCCTCACCTGTACAGCCAACTCTGATTGGTTCCCGGGGACCTTTGAGTGTCGTCAGCAGTGACATCACTCGAGCTGATGATGTAACCAGGAGATAATCTCTGACTCGCTCGCGCCCTGGAAGTGCAGGGACGAGCCTGGAGACAGATGTGTGTGTGTGTGTGTGTGAG
This sequence comes from Lutjanus campechanus, assembly GCA_027495735.1. Classification (NCBI taxonomy): domain Eukaryota; kingdom Metazoa; phylum Chordata; class Actinopteri; order Lutjaniformes; family Lutjanidae; genus Lutjanus; species Lutjanus campechanus. Next base: position 21,354 of record JAJHUR010084389.1, read on the forward strand.
AGTGTGTGAGAGAGAGAGAGAGAGAGATAGAGAGAGAGAGTGTAGATGTGTGTGTGTGAGTGTGATTATGTTTGTTTGCACAATTCATACTTCAAATCTGTCGAATCATTTGTCGTCATTACTGAAACAGACAAACACTGTATTGACGTCTCCATTCAGAATAACAAACTGCGCTTTTTTTCCCCTCAGTGCACAGTTGTAGCTCTTAGATTAATTCTGGTTTACATCCTCGATGCTCCAGTCATGTCGCTGTGTTGTTTTGTTGATGAATCATGTTTATAATAATAATAATGGAATGACCCCGTAAAGATTCCCTGCATTAGGTTTCATGAAAGAATGTTTCCTCTCTGACGTTGGGGGCTGCTGTGAGACGAAGAGCAGCAGAGCGTCAGTCACCTGACACTGGATTTTTGACTATAGGCTCACCACCGCTCTTTGACTGACAGCATGCCAGCAACGAGATGAGAGATCTTTTTTATTTACAGCACTTAGACTGTGTTCAATCTACTTGAAGCGCACAGATGTGACTTCTCTGACAGACGATGATCTAAAAAACAACAACAACAATAAAAAAACTTCTCATTGGAATGACAGGACAGGGAACGTCAGAGGGTTGAGATGAGATTATTGGACTATGACCATCTGCCAGACTGTGTGACCTTCAGTGGTCGAGGGTTAAACTGCAGCAGTGTTTGTGGTCAGATTAGCCTTCAGACAAGACAGTCACTCTCAGTCTGTAGGCTGGACTGAGCAGATGTATCCAAGAGTTCAGACTCTATAGTACAGACTTGGTTTGACTACGGAGTCTTTACAGTTGCAGTAAACAGTCTAAAATGATGGCCAGAAAATATGGACCAACTGTGGTTGCAGTCCTGTGCGAGACTTGAAGGAAAAATCCACCCTAAAATGCTTTGAACACAGTTTCACGACAGATTAGTGAGAGAATATTAGGGCCACATTACAGGGATTAAAAATTGCAATTCTTCTAAAGTCTTTTTTATTGATTTTACATCCAGTATTATGAATAAACTGTGACAAATCTAGGATGTCAGAGTAACTTGATAATAAAGTCAAAAATTAGTATTTGTGCCTGCTGTGAGAAAAAATAAAATGTAAAAGTAATCATTTTTTGCATTTTGAGAATGAAGTTGAAATGTTGAGAATACTGCTCTAATTTATATTTTCTCCTGTTTAGGACTAATACTGAAAGTTTAACTTTATTCTTGACATTTAATTTTCAACTACTTTCGAAATCGTCACCCTAATAAAATAATGGCCTAAGTCATTTTTTGACGAAAATGAGTTTTTGGCCTAAATCATCTCCTGATGATGCTGGCCACCTCTGGTAAAATTCCCTTGATCCTTAGTTGAAAGGATCATACTCTTTATGCCCTGTAAGTCAATGGCCTAAGTCAAGATTGTGACTTAGGCCATTTTATATACATTAACACATACATATAAATTGATGGATTGGATACATTTTATGACTTAGGCAATAAAGTTTTTTGTGTTTTCCCGAAAACTTGAAAAAATGACTTAGGCCATTATTTTATTAGGGCGACGAAATGCAAAATGAAAAAAAAAAACCAAAAAACTTTCTCCTCATTTTTGCTGCTTTGCTTTGAGTCTGGCAAATTGTGAGGAAAAATTTTCACTTTTTTTTTCACATTTTATAGACTAAATGACTAATTGATTATACATACAGATAATTGGCAGATTAAAAATCCTTTAATTACAGCCCTGGAACAGAGGCAGAAACAAGTTTTGACGTCAGTCTTTCAGGATCTAGGAGCACATACCTAGTAGGTCACGATTTATCTGTGACATTTAGCAGAGATACTAATAACTCCAGCAACAATGGCCTCAATAGGCCAAAGTGCACTGCAGCCACAAGACATGTTGCAAAACAGGTCCTGGGGCTGCATTAATAGTTCCACCCTAAAATTTACAAACTAGTTGGTTAGCTGGATATGTTTATGTGGTCATACACCCACATTTTATTGACAGGAAGAAGCTCACACCCAGTTTGTGGGTCATGTTGTAAATGTGCTTTAGAAAGAGACGGAACTCAAGTAGATGAGTGTGAGGCTGTCTCAACATTAAATAATTCTGGAGTTTACAGAATGGCAGTGTAAGAGCATTACAGGGTGGATTTAGCCTTTAAGTGAATATTTTGATGATTGTTTTATTTTGTCAATGGTCAGGCTAGAACAGCTACAGGCTGATCTGTTGAAGTTGAATACTGGAGCACTTTGACAACAAGGGGAAGACTAGATGTAGCGAGAGAGGAGGAGGAGGTGGTGATTGTGGTGGAGGTGGAAAAGGTTTGTATTGCTCTGCTGTTTCCTGGCAGATGAAACGAACCGTAATCTGTAGGAAACACCTTTTCTCCTCTCTCTTCCCCACCAATAATGGACACAAAACACATTTTCTTTCAAAGAAAGACCAGACACAGTAACACTTTATCTGATTGTTGATTTTCATCCAAGAAAGAGTAACACTTTCTTTGTACAAATTAGAGGAGTAGTGAAGCTTCAGTGCACGCACAAGCTGCACTGAGGTGAATTTTGTGTTGGACGTGAAAAGTGTTCAGTGTGCCTTTTACTTTTTTTTTTTTTTTTTCAATCTAAATTAAGATTTTTGAATAGCGCCATTATTTCTGTTTGGACCCTTCTACCATTTATTTTATTACTCTTATTTTCTGTATTTTTTCTTTCTTCCAAAAGTAAAGTAGAGCCAGGTTTTACAAAGGTACAAAACCAAAGTCCCTCAGAAGTTTTCCTGTACAACCCACCATGTGGAGTTTTGGAGCTTCTTTATCAGCTTCTCTACCGTGCTTTTTTTTCTCGTTGGTCAATCAGTGTATGCCATTTAAAAGTATTATAGCAATATTTCTCTAGTTGAAGACTAAAGTCATGAAGATTCTAGTGGACGTGTTTCCAAGTATCATAATTTCACCTCCTGCTGATAAAACAAAACATCAATCTATCAATAGAAATCCAGTTTTATATTTACCTTCATTGATGTTGACCACACATAAGCTAACTTGCTGTTGAGATTAAAAAAGGTTTATTGAACATAAAAAATATTGTTGGTGTTTTCTTTTGTACTCGTCAGTGTGTTGTGGCAATACTTTATTTATTTACTGTTTGCGTTCACACCGGTTATTCAAACATGGCTGCAGAGCTGACACTTTTCTACCACACACACTGCCATCTTCTCCACATAATCCAATTGTCCTGTAACTACTAACTGCAGCCGTCTGATAGCACCCTGGGGTTGCACGGTGTAGGCGTAGGTTAATGACCTGGAAAAATGAATCACACCGAGTGCTTCATATAAACTGTTGAGTCATAGCTGATCCTGAAATCATTTCAACCAGAACTAAAGCTCCCGAGGCGGCCAATCCAGCATGCAGCAGCCACAGGACCGGTTCCGGTCCATCATTTAAATATTTATATTCTGTTGTGCTAGAGTTAAACTGCTACCATAAACATTTGTTGATAGATTTAAAACTGTCACAGTTCTAGTTGTAAAGGTGTCACAACTAGTGATGCAACGATTAACCGATTTTAATATTAACCGCGCTTTAAAACGTCACGGTTATTTAATCCCAAAGGCTCCACTACACTGTTCTCACTCGCAAAAAACCGGACATTATGCTGGTACATTATTTTCGGCGCAACCTGCACAGCACGAAAACAAAGTTACACCAGCGGTGCACCTGCTTTAAGTGCCGTGCGTATCAAGAGACATGGAGGCTACGCTACATTAGTTTAGCAATGGCAGAAGGACCGAGCAGCGAAGCTTTGTTTCCACCGAAGAAAAGAGTGAAGTCGGCAGCGTGGGAGCATTTCGGGTACACCAAGAATAACCAGGGAGTCATTCAAGACAACGGATCACCTGTCCGCAAAACCTGCCGAAAAAAAGTTGCGGCTAAAGAGTCAAACACATCTAACTTGATGCAGCATTTGCGGGATCACCACCCAGGTTAACACGCCAAAGTAAAGGTAACACATAATAACTGAGTTAAATTACGTTAGTGGCAAGTTACTTAATGAAACATTGAGTTGGTAGGGAGTTAAATATAAAAGTGTCACTTATAATCAGTGGCGCAGCGGTGAGAGTTGAGCTTTCAGTTCAATGTAAACAAACGCCAGACTTCCAGCACTATACCATGGGATCTAATTGATTGCATTTCAGTTATTATTAACACAGCATAAGAGATGTTTTTAATTTACTAAAATTTGTGAAGCGCTTTGAGTGTCTATGATAAAGCGCTAATAATTGTAATCCATTATTATTATTATTATTATTATTATTATTATTATTATTATTATCATTATTATAAAACTTCAAACAAAAAACAATTATAGACAGGATTTAATCAGGCCACATGTAAAATTAGATTAATTATTGAAAATCGATTATTAAAAATTAATTAAAAAATAGGCATGGATGACATATGATGACAATAACACTTAAGTTTATTACCCACATGAGTAACATTTTCCCCTGGGGGATCAATATAGTTAATCTTAGTCTTATATTATTAATGATACTAAAAATACTTTATTTCAAATATTAAAAAAAACAACTTAAGTCATTACTGCAAATCCAATCAAAGTTCATCTTGGCATGGATTATTTATTTTCATTTTTCTTATTCACTTTTAGCCTAAGATTACCTCTGGTACTGCTGCAGTTCAACAACCTACTGTTGCAGAATCCTTTGCTAGTGTGTGACCTATGCTCCCTCTTCAAAACAAGCCCAGAATTTGAATAAAGCCGTGGCCTATTTCATATCCAAAGATATGATGCCATTTCAGATAGTGTTGTGAAATTAATTATTGCATAATAATCATGATAATCGTGAAACCGTGATTATTCCTTAGACTATAATCATACAATCAAAATCCATAATCGTTGCATCCCTAGTCACAACGTGAACTAAAGATAAACAGGAGATGACAGATGTGTAGTTCTCCACTCACGACAAAAGAGTAAGTACCAGGATGTTAATGCAGTCAGAGGAAGTATTTAAAAGACTTTGTGCTTACCTGTCAGTAAATGACAGCGTACCTGGACAGAATTACACTGAGGCTGTAAACTCATCTGTTCTGACGAGAAGAGAAGAGGATTATTTTAGACTTGAATTTTGCCTTTGCTTGCATGTGCAGAAATCTGCTACTACAAAGTGTACATTAAAACACATTTATATTAAAAACACAATAGAAGCTACTCAAGGTACAGAATGGTGAGGACTTCATCAGGGTTAAGAAAGAAAAAAGTGGCTGTCCTGACTGATTAAGATATTTTATGGCAGCAGGGACAGACTATTTTTTAATAATTAATGCCACTGCACGCTGTCCTGTTATAAATTAAATAAACTAAACTAAACTAAATAGATGTTTTTCTTTGCACAGCATTGTGTATCTTTGCCCTAAGAGCTGAATGTGGTCATTTAAGGTTTGGCTCCAAACAGGGCAAGGAGACAAAAGAAGAAAATGTGCGAAGTTGCTTTCAAGTGGTTTGGCACAGGTTTGGTTAGCAGAGGGAATTTACATAAAGTCAAAGAGCATACACAAAATACTGATTCAGACACATCCAACCCTACCACAGCAGAGTTAACAGCACATTTAAATCACTCGGTGATCAGATCACATTAAAAGATTGGCTCATCCGAATTAGAAAAACATTTTCTCATCCACCTCTAGTGGTATACAGCCATGAGACAGTTTAATTTTACTTGACCAGGTTTTTGAGGTATGCAGCTAAGAGTTACATCATCCCAATATGGCCAAATCAGGTACAGAGCTAGGTTTTTTCTAAATTAGGGGCCATCCTTTACACAGTTGTTTTGGTATCATGCACATGGTCCGGGGGTCACCTGAGTATCAGACACTTAATTTCCTGGATTCTGGTGACTTATTATGCATGTAAATAACCACAAAATGCACCTAAAATTCAGCCAAAGACCTCTGAAGCAAACAGGGGCACTGCAGGTTTCAGCTGGGGCCAATGCCCCTGTAGCCCTGCCTCTGGATCCACCCAGTTTCATGATCATTTTTAGCCTTTCAGCAACAATGAGTGTCAATTAGCTCATCACCAACAACTACACCGGTCATCTGGTACAGAGCAACCTTACTGAAAATTTTACCAGACTACTTTCCCAAAAATAAATTCTAAAATTGCTGTAAATTGCTTTATTACAATATTGAGTTGTACTTTAATTTGTCTGATACTTTATTGTATAGTTTAGATGGAAATATTGTACTTTATACTTCACCACATTTTTGACACCTGAAGTTACAGGTTGAATTTTTCAGTGCAAATTGAATGTTTGTTGAGTAATAACAACTGAAGTCCTTAATATCATATTTTGTTTTTAAAATAGTGACAAAATCTGCCAGTCTTGTAAGAATATTCCATCCTGTTTTTAAAACTGATTTTTTGGGGGGGATAATTGTGCAAAAGTTCCATAATAACCTTTAAGCATAATGTAATTCAAGTGGCCTGGAAAAAAAGATAAACTTCTGCTGCTCTTCTTGGCTCACAGGCTGGCAAGGTTATATCTATCTATCCATCCATCTATATATGACTGCTACTGTCAATGATTTTCATAATCGATTAATCAAGTAGTTGTTTAGTTTATAAAATGTCAGAAAATGGTAAAACAAGTGGATCATTGTTTCCCAGAGCCCAAGATGACATCCTCAGATGTCTCGTTTTACCCACAACCCATAAAAGTTAGGTAGATAAAAGGTAAAAGCCTCATTAAGATTACATTAAATCACATTGCGGGGGGTAATTTGGGTGAACTGACCCCTTTAAAGACAGAATTCTGAATGTAGACAGAAAATGCATATCTGCAATTTAAAAAAAAGGATCACACTTCACCATGCACATATAAACCAGACAACAAACTTACTCTGCTTCTCTTTTGTACTAACAGATGTGAGCCACTGCAGTGTTTTAAAGAACTCTTTTATACTCGGTGTGAACTGAGACAGAGGAGGGACTGAATAATTCATCATCACTGATAAGAACTGAAGCTCTGACCAGCGGCTGATCTGACATCACGTTTAGTCCATCACCATGGCAATCGTCTGTCAATATTTATCAAACTAGGTGAAACTCAAACACCTTTTCTAACAGTAAATTGTGGTTAAAGGGGGCTTGTCCTGAGCAGAGCGCTGATTGGCTGGCCTTCTGTAAATACATTCGGGGCAGAATATGCTACTAGAGAATGAAAGGACTTCTGAATGCTGTGTGAGAGCAGGTTTGTCCTTCTTGTGTGGAAAGGATCATGTAGAGAGAACATGTCAATCCAATCAGCCCACTCAGACAGAGAACAGCTAATCCCACTAATACACCAGCAGAGGTGGGGTGGTGGGGGAGGGGGTGGGTGGGGGGGGTCAATCTGTTCATGGAAACCAGGGTCTCACTTCTTTTCCTGGGATCAGACCATGTACACACCACACTGTTGGTACGGCTGATCCAAACTGATAAGTCTGCTGAAACATGGGGTGGCTCACACTCAACCATGCCCATAAAACTCCCACTTGATACTGATCAGATTTCAACTGATGGAGCTTCACATACTGCATCTGTTACCTTTAATGCAAAGTTCATTTGACTCTGTGAAAAGAGCTGCAAGACCATGGAACCACCATGAGCTCTGCACAAAAATGGGCAGTATTTCAATTAAATGTATTTAAAATTGGTATTTAAGTACTTTTTAGTCTTGTGCAATTTGTATTTCGCTAAGCAACAAAAGACTGAGAAGGTTGTGAGATGCTCAAAAAAACACCTATTTGGAATATTCAAAAGGTAAACAGGTTTATTGGAAACAGGTTATAATATAATTGGGCACTCTGGAAAGGTACAGTCTTTCACAAGCGTGGATGAGATGAGGTTCACCACTTTCTGAAAAACTGTGTGGGCAAGAAGTCCCACACTTTCTCAACACAGAACTGCAAGGAATATTGGGATTTCACCAACTACAACCCATAATATCAGTGAAAGATTCAGAGAATCCAGAGAAATCTCTGCACACAAGCAGAAAGGCTGAAACCCAACATTCAGGCTGCACTGCATTAAAAACCAACACAATTTTATAAAGGAGTGAGGCTGTAAATAACAATTATTTTATCATCAATTAATCTGTTGATTACTTCGATATTTGATAAAGAAAATATTTTGGTGTTTTCCAAAACCCAAAGATATTCAGTTTACTGTCACAGAAGACTAAAGAAAACAGACAATATTCACTTTTAAAAAGCTGAGATTCTTTTACTTTTTTTCTTAAAAAATACTCAAAGTGATCAATCAGTTATCAAAATAGTTGGCTTTAATTTAATAATTGATTCATAATTGATTATTCGTTGCAGCCCTCTAAAGGAACACTTTGGTAAAACACTGTGTATGCAGCAACAAAGAGTGCAAATGCAAGTTAAGACTCTACCATGCAAAGAGAAAGTCATATATCAACAACATCCAGAAACCGACAATTTCTCTGGGCCCGAGGTGGAGATGGACTGATGCAAAGTGGGAAAGTGTGCTGTGGCCCTGATGAGTCCACATTTCAGTTTGTTTTCACTAATCACATCACATCTGTGAAGGCCCCACTAATGCTGGAACGTACATAGAGGATTTGGAACAACAAATGCTGCCATCCAGGCAACATCTTTTTCAGAGACATCCCTGCTTATTGCAGCAACACAATGCCAAGTTACAACAGCGTGGGTTAGTAGTAAAAGACTTCAGGTACTACACTGACCTGCCTGCAGTCTAGACCTGTCTCCTATTGAAAATGTGTGATGTATTATGATGCACAAAATGCGACAATCCCTGGATCATTGAGCACCTGAGGTCGTTTATCAAGCAAGAATGAGAAAGAATTCCGCTTTCACAACTTCAACAATCAGTGTCCTCAGTTCCCAGACACTTACTGAGTGTTGTTAAAAGAAAAGGTGAAGTATCACAGTGATAAACATGCCACTATCACAACTTTTTTGGAATGTGTTGCAGGCATCAAATTCAGAATGAGTGTATATTTATAAAAACGATTGAGTTCATTGTTTTTTTTGTTTTAACTGGCATTAAATATCGTCTTTGTATGTTATTCAATTGAATACTGGTTGATAAAGTTTTTGCAAATCACCACATTTTTGTTTTTATTTACATTTTACACAACTTTTGGGGAACTGGGGCTGTATTTCCTGGCTAGAAACCACCAACAGCAGAATGAGTTAATTGTCAATTATTCTAAAATGACTTGCAGCATATGAGTGTTGGAGAATACCAGCAACAGGCATACCAGACTTGTGTAGGTGATGTTCACATGTTTACTGTTGTGAAATAGTTGCAATTTGGTTATGTTTAGGCACAAAAACTTATTGCTTAGGTTTGCTTTGGCTTGTTGCTGCATTGCACCAATGTAGCAGCTGTAGTGCTATGGTCAAGACTGACCTGTGAATATATGCATTTTTCTTTCTGGATAAAAAGCTTTGTAATGTTATTTCTCAACTGATCTCAATGAGTGGTATTATTCTCAAGGCTTTATGATCTAGGCGAAGTAGGTTAGGAAAAAACAAAACAAAATGTTTTTTTTTATTTTGGTCCATGTGGATCATAAATACTTGAATACCATTCACTGAGATCGGTTGAGAAATACTATACAAGACTTAATGTAGCCTATTTATGCCTGTCTCTGGTTGTGCTGGAAAAATAAAAAATAAATCTCATTCTCCTCCCTGCTCAACACCTCCTGCTCTGGTATGAGAAAAGCACAGAGAAAACATAAAGGGTATTTTGACACGCTCTAATTCTATATTTGAAAAGTGCGACCTCGTAGCATTATTTCCCTACAAGACGCAAGATGCCGGCATTTTTTCAGTTAAATGCAGTTATTTATAGTATTCATTCAGTGCCATTGTCTGCTGTTGAGACCTTCAGCAGGCTGCCTGTCACAGACACTCTTTGGGGGAGGGGGGGTGAGACAGACAGAAAAGAAAGCTGATACTAGGACAGACAGTGGTAATCTTCTTTTTCTCTCCCCAGTAAAATATCACAATATCAGAGGCCCTATTCACTCATCAGGCCAAAGTATACTGTAATGACATCAATGGTTGCCATGACAACAGGAGGGTGGATGACAACATCCTACTGCGTCTTTTTAGAGCAGGAGATCACAGCACCGTTCAGAATTAGAACTGCAAAAAAAAAAAAAAGAAAGAAAAAAAGAGGGAAATGCTTGAATGCAGATAGAAAAAAAATACTTTTGTAACAAGCTGTACCTTTCCTGCAATAAATAAAGCAAAAAAAAAAATTAAAAACTGCAAAGCCAAGTGCAGCACGCAGGTTTGCAGCAGGTGAGTCTGACGTAAATGCTGCCACCGAAACAAAAGATTTTCTTACATGAAATCACCTCTTCTTTGAAGGTCATACTGCACTCATACGCATGTGCTGCCCCCCATTATTCAGCTTCAGTCCCTGGTCTCTGAGTCCACACTGCACACATGCTGGCCAGCAGATGGACAGAGTCAGAAATCCCAGTACAGATGACCCAGTAGTGCCTGGAAAAAATCAGCTCCTGCAGGCTCTGGAGCTGGATGTTAAAGCCGAGCCAAGAGTCACACACACTCTGCTTGAGCGATCGTGTTTTGCTGTGATATTATCTAGAGGAGAAAGTTTGTACAGTTTATAATCCTCATTCTGCATCGCTGAAGGATGACAAAATAAAAGAGAGGAGGGGAGAAGGGGGGAGTCTGAAGTGACAAGGTGACTTAAGGAAAATGAGTGGGCCAACACTCTTCTTCCCGACTGATGTTTGTCATTTGTCACCCTGAGAGCATCTGACCTAACTGTGTGTGTGTGTGTGTGTGTGTGTGTGTGTGTGTGTGTGTGTGTGTGTGTGTGTGTGCCGTGCTGCGTGGGGGCTTTGCTTGACTCCTTTCATTATAAATGACACAGTCCTGGGAGGCAGCTGCATTGACGTCAGGGCTCTCAGCACTGTCAAGGGCTCTGGCTGCTGAAAATCCCCCCAAATAACAGGATCTAAATAGAAAGAAATAGGTTGCTGCTGTTTCATTACAGCCTCATGAACTCTAGTGGATTTAGAGTGGGGGGGGATTAGCCCTCGCCCTCAAGTAATCGTGTTTTAATGAAGATTTTAGGTTGTACGAAAAATTCCAGTTCAAAGCTGAGCATGTTCCTCCTGCGTCAAGATCACCAGCTTTAAAAAAAAAACTCTTCAAATATAAAGTATGGTTTGTTACCAGTCCCAGAGGTTCCATCGACCATCAATCCTCCGCCTACTTCTCTCTGTCTTTTCTTGAAAAGCTCATCCTGCCTTGAAGCTGCTGTTATATTCTAAATAGCTCTCAAGGTGGTCTCGCTGTAGCAGAATGTGCTGACACACAGCAGCAACATCAATCTGTGCATTACAAGTGTATGTGCATTATGAGGTAAACAGCCAAAGGGCTGGGTGGAGGATTGGGAGGGCACATGGCTCCGACGAGGGCTGATGGGAGATTTGAGGAGATTAAAAAAGGAAGGTTGAGATTCTCATAAAGATCTCTGCCATGTGATTTATTGCCCTAATCCTCTCTGCTGATTGCTCATTTGGAATTACCAAAAACCATGGTGCATCTAAGATCTGCTCAGCAAAAAACAAAGTACAGCTCAGTTTGCAGTGTTAAAGGGATAGTTCGGATTTTCTGAAGAGGGGTTGATAAGGTACTCATGGAGAAGCAACAGGAGTACAGGAGGACAGGGGTCAGCAACAAAATGTATTTTAAGCAATCAATTTAAAGATGCAAAACACAACATTCGGCCTCACTACATGTCTGCAAACAACTATTTGCTATGTAAAGATATAATGGAGTTATACATCTGGAGCAGAAAATGAGATTACATTGTTGCTAGCCAAGCTTCTCCATTCATCCGGAACAGCCACCCATATATGTCTCACAGCTGAATGCACTAAAATATGTTTCCGAAGATATTTTAGGCGAGAAACAGGTGACGCAGTAACAGAATCTCAAGCCATATTTTATCAATACTGCCTAGTTTGGCAGAGCCTTGCAGAAAACGGGAGCTGCTGATCTACTGCTGCCGGGACTGGTTAGTTTGTTTTAGGGATGCACCGACTGACCGGCCAGAGAACCGGCCGGTCACCGGTCAGGGTCGGTCATGCTGAAAACCGGCCGGTCAGCGCCACATATCCAATTCTGTGCCCGTCATATTCGCACACATACTCTGCACGATGGTCGCGTCATGCGCGCAGCACACACTAGCCGTAATGCCACACCCACCACAGTGCTGATCATAGCAGCACACACTCAGACACATGCTCGCATGAAGTCAGTGTTAGTGACAGGCTCCAAAGACACGATAAAGAGAAAACAGACAGTCTACAACCAGACAAACAGCTGACGGTGTCGCCAAACAGCGGTAAACTTTGTAGCTCTTCATGCTAATGTTAGCCAGCAGCAGACTGCTGTTCACAGACTGACAGTTAAAATCTCACCTCCTGTTCTGGCTGAAGAATAAACAACCTGTGTTGATGTGTCTCCTCAAACATTTTCTCATCCAGACTCGTTAAACTTCTTCTGTTTTTCTCACTGCAAAGTTTTACTGCAGCAAACTGTTGCACCGCGTCTGTCTCCGGTTTGTCTGCATCGGCTTCTACACAAGATCGCGTCGCGCGAAATCTCGCGAGATTGCGTTTCTTCTAGTACATAATATTAATTTACTCTTATAATAAGGCCTGGCTGAAATCTGGAGCACTTTTGGAGAAAATATATGTTATTTAATAGTCAGTGTTTTATTATGAACATCCAATTTAGTTTTACAAGAAAAGCTGCAAGAATGTTTTGTGAATGCTGTTATTTATATTTATTGGAAAGACTGAAAATCGGAATAAGCCAAAATCAGAATCGGCAGGTCAGACCCTTAAAAAAAAAAATCGAAAATCGGAATCGGCCGAGAAAATTGTAATCGGTGCATCTCTAGTTTGTGTGTGTTATTGTGTGACTTCTGTGTTTTGAAAGGTTAGTTCGGATTTACAGCAGTCACACAATGACACAAACGATCTAACCAATCAAGGCGACCGTAGACCAGCAACTCCCACGATCTGTGGGGTAAAATTACTATTTTTGCCAGTGGAGTCAGTCAAAGCAGTATTTGGTTTATAGCTGGTGGTTTCCCGCCAGACAAGGCTGTCTGCACGCAAAATAAAGTGGTGAAAATATTCTAAATACAGCTTACACTTAAATGGATCTAGAATGTTTTAGGTGGGTCTGTTTTTAAGTGGCTAAATTATGTTTTTCTGCTGACCCTGCCAGCAGTACATTGCTTAGCTTCCTACACCACCTTCTCCAAACTGGGGTTGCACCAACTGCCATCTACTGTTACCCCACTTGAATGGATCTGAACTGTCTGTTAAATATTGCCTAGACCCTAAGAAAAGTTGGTAAAAAAAAAAGATGTAAACATGTTTTTCGTACATTCAAACTACACTTGCTTGAGAAAGACAAATAAGCTTTTCCAGCCCAGCCCTTATTTTGCAGCGTTCCTCTCCCCAGCAGTAGTCAGGGCGAGGGCAGGTGTCAGCTGCAGATCCTGCCCTTCTCTGCATGGTTCCCTGTGGCCAAAACAGCCCGGAGGACCTACGCTTTCATCTCCACAGCAGCTGCCTGCCAGGTTGAAGCTGACCAAATATGAGACCAGGAACATGTAAAATTAATCCCACATTTTCTTGAGTCATTTACAGGCAGAGAAGCTATACTTGAGGCTTAAAAGGAGATTGTTACAAAGGCCACAGAGTATTTACCATTTGTGAACTTCATGTTTTATATCACAAAGTCACAGAGGATATAATTAGGCCTTTTTTGATACTAGATAACTTTGAACAACAAGCTTTTCTTGCAGTGTAACAAACACTACATTTGCTGAAAGCACAACACCAGAGACACATCATCCTCATTGTGAAGCCTGGGGGTGGCATCATCCTGCTATGAGGATGCTTCTCTGCAGCAGGCCCGGGAAGGCTTGTGAAGATTGAGGAGAAAATGAATGCAGTAAAAGACGGCGAAATCCTTGAGGAAAACCTGCTGCAGTCTGCAAGACAGCTGTGACTGGGTAGATTTATTCTCCAGCAAGAAAATGAGCCTAAACGTGAAGCCAAAGCTGCACAGAAATGGCTTCACAACAACGTTAAGTCTGAGAATGGCTAAGTCAGAGTCCAGACCCCAAGCCAATCCCGAATTTTGGCAGGATTTAAAAATAGTTGTGCGCTCATGGTCGGCATGTAGTTTGACAAAATCTTCTATCTTCTACAAATCTTTTTTTTTTTTTTTTAAAGAATGGGATAAATGTACAAGTGCACTTAACAAAAGTGCCTTTGTCTACAATGACATGAAGGGGGTGGATATTATTTATTCATTCTGTAGCATAGTAATTGTCAAAAACAATGGCTTCAATACATTTGTCTTTTACTCCTTAACTCAAATTTTGACTGCTTTTATTTCTTAGTCTTCAACTGATGATTTAACAGCTTTCAGCCATTAAACATCAAATGAGATCTCAACTGCGTTCTTCGTTTACTCTTCAACTGACATTTCAACTGCTATTATCTCTTACTGTTTAAATGAAAATTCAACTTTCATCATGAAACTGACACTTCAACTGCTGTCAGTTAATAAACACTAACTGACATTTCAACTAGCGAAAAGTAACATTGCTAATGGCTCCGCAGTGGAGTTGGTTCCAAAAAAGGAAGCAACTTCAGAAGTGTGGAAGTGGTTTAGTTGCAAAAGATGAGATGTAGAACAAACACCAAAAATATGTAAGAGGTACAAGAAGAAGGGGGCAATACAACAAACTAATTTCATTGCCTCTGGGAAAAGCACAGTGTAGCACGAGGAGAGCTGAACAGCTATTGTGAGTTCTAAAACAAAAATATTTTTCAGTATTATGTCATATTGTCATCATTACCACAGAATACTCTAAAATATTGTTATATTATTTTAGGACTGCATCGCCCACCCCTACTAAACAGAACACTGAAATATGTTTCTGAAAACATTTTAAGCAACAAATAAGCCTAATATCAATCAATTTTGATCAATACTTCCTAGTTGCACAGTTTCATATGTCCCTGTTGGTGACCAGAGCCAAAATGGTGGCCACCTGGTTACAATATTTCTAGTATAACAGCTAAACGTTAAACTGAAATAGCTACGTTTCTGAAAACATTTTACATGAGAAACGGGCAATGTACTAACTAACATATTCTTGATCTATATTTGATAAGCAGTTTGACAGTTGGATCTGAGTTTTATGAGCAGTCAAATGACATCTCAACTGCGTTCATCGTTAACTGACATTTCAACTGCAACCAACTGACAATTAAACTGCAGTCAGTCGTTAAACATCAGCTGGCATCTCAACTGCACTCTTCCTTTAGTAAATGACAGTTGAACAGCTTTCAGTTATTAAACACCAGCTGAGATTTCAACTGTTTACATCTTACTTTTTAAATGACAGTTCAACTGCTATCACATTACAATTAAACTACTTCATTTTATCAAACATCAACTGACATCACTGCTTCCGTCAGACACAAGATGGCGGCTACCGGGTTTAGTTACGGAGCGGAGCTTCGCTCTCTCACACTGGTGCTCTGCTGCTCTGACAAAACTCTACAGCTCTGAATTACTCAAAGTGTCACAATAACGGCCTCAAATTAGCAAATTACTAATTCAGACACGTTTGTGGTGACAAATTCACAACATACCTGAAAAAACTAGGAGAAATAATCAAGAGGGTGATGTGGTGGCGTTTCCTCAGCTAGAATTTGAAGATACCGCAATTTCCTCAGGTGTGTGTTGAGACAGAAGCAATCGAGCTCAGATTAATCAGATCTGTGGGTTACAGGATTACAACTCCATGAGCCGAATTTAACAATAAATTTATTTACTTAAAATTAAGTAAATAATTTAAAATAAACACCATTTAGCATTTTAACCACATTTGTAGACGTGACAGATTTGAACAGTTTTAAACTAATGATTTTAATCATCCTCATAACTGTTGCTTATGAATGTATTTATCTTTTTTATTCCACAACTTTTAACATTATGTAAGACCATGATTTAACTATATTTCTAAACTGAGTATTTTTTAGTTTGATCTGTTAGGAACTGACACCTTAACTGTTTCAGTCATTAAACATCAGATTGACAGTTCAACTTCTTTCATGTTTGATTCTTTTACAGTGGGATCATCTGCTTTCACATTTTAACTTAATTCAGTGCAGACATAAACCCCAACTTCCTCTACCAATTGTATTTTGGCAGCCTCCGTTATTTATTTTAGTATTTACACTATTTTAAATGTTGCAACTGCAAAACTTCCATCACTAAACACATTTCTTCAGATAATTTAGCCATTATAAACTCGTTCTGAGTTGTAGGGACTACTTTCTTTCCACTAGAAACAAAAGTTGTGGATTATCTTGAGTAACTGGGTCATGATTTTTGCAGAGACACTTGTTTATTTTCCACATGTATCTTTGAGCACCACAAGCCAAAAAAACCAACACGCTACAGATGAGGGGAATATAATTTGGATTTTGGGGTGAACCGTTTAATGTTAAACAATCGTTTTCGGTTGATTATCATTGTGATTCAATAATGTAATGTGGATGTAGTTTTTAGGCTCTGTATATTTCACTTGTAATTCTCTAGTAAATTCATTATAGACTAATAAAGTGGTTGTTTTGATACTTGTTCCTGATGTTTGCCACAATATAGCATATTGGAAATTACAGTGACAAGCCTTGATGTCCTTGAGTGGAGAGTAGTTACAAAAGCAGGCTACACCAGATCCTTTGTGTTAACTTTATTCAGATCAAGATACAGTAGTACAGCATCCCAATTGTGAAGAGAATTCAAAATAAAAATAAAAGCACAGTCTTCTTGATACAGGACAATTAACAATCAAGGTTTATTCAAGAGAACAAAATGAGAGCAGAGGGGAGAAGGACAAGGGAACAGCGGGAGTAGTTCAGGGAAGGACAAAAGTTTCTTTTATCAACACAGACGATACATTTATTCAACCCGCCCATAACCATCCCAGCTCCCACCCCATAATAAAACATTATGCAGCCTTACATACACATGCTCCATGTCCCCCATCCCACTTTCTTTGAAAGCATGCACTTGTTCTCCATCGTGTAGAGATTTTTAAGCACAGAGTCATAGGGTGGCCCTTCACGTTTGCTGACTATGCTTTTAAATCTCAGGTACAGTGGAGGACTTAGCATGGGTTTAAAGGAAAACTGGGTGGCTCTAGGACACAAGGAGTGCCACGGTTGTGTTAGTCCCACGGCCCTGACAGCTGTTGTCGATTTAGTTTTAACATCCCATTAACGTCTAAGGAATAAATTGTCCCTTACAGAAAAGAACAACGTTGTCGCTTTACAGAACGGGACCGGTGAAAACTGTTTACCCAGGCATACTAAAAGAAAACACCACTGCTTATCAAAGTCATTGGCACAAAGATTAAGAGCAATGCCGAGAACATATTGCAGAAAATCACAACTGACTACAACTTCCCACCCTAGCACATCAACAAAATCACAGAGGATTTGGAGAAGGGATTATTACGAGCAACACTTTACAACTGAGCTGGTCCCCATTTCAGTGGGCCGAGGTAATTCGTTAGACCAATTCAATATGTGTTGCTGCAGAGAACAAACAGTGCAGAAGGGCAGATAGAGTTGGGAAAGGACACTATTTGAGATTGATTAGTACATGCAATCATTGAGCGAGTTCAGATTACATGCAGAAATGGACACCCCATTATTTCTTTGTCAAAGCTCTGTACAGAACAATCCCGTATAGCATTTAGGAGACACAGCAGGTTTGGTGAGGTGGGAAAAAAAAGAAAAGAAAAAAGACCTGCACAGACCTTTCAATCACTTCTCTGGAGAGCCAGGCCGGTGTCTCAGGGAAAAGAGAGCTATCAGAGGGCTGATTTGGGAGGAAGCTCAGCAAAATAAACAGCTTGTTGAACCATCTGCTGCTCAAAGTTTGCGTCTCGCATTGGGAGAGAAGTGCAGCTAGTGCGGCCCTAGGTGCTAGGTAGCGAACATAGACATGTGGTATGCTGCAATGACTGTGGCTAAAGTACAACAGTGGCCAAGGATGTAAAAGGGAGGAATGTGAGAGGGGATCTGTTTAGCGATGCCTAGCTAGTACAGTAGCACATTAGTCAGCATGCACCACTTAATGCAAATTCATCACACTTTGCCTTTGTTATAAAGCACCCATTTACAGCAAAGAGGAAGGTTAACGAAGACACCTGTGCTATGCCTGGACATGGTCTACCATTTGACAGTAAACAAAAGGAAAAAAAGAAAAAGGATAAAACAATTGTTAACAGCTTTCTCTATACATTAACCAGTTGTTCCTGCACATCAATAAATATCTTGTAAAAGTGTTTGTGTTGTTGTTTCGGGTGGTTGTCTGGTTTAGCCATGTTGGGTTGGTTTTATGCTAGGGACAGAACTGTGTGAAAAGGAAAAAAGGAGAAAAGGAGAATCTTTTACTACATTAAGCTTTGGACACATGTAACACATGTTAAATATGATTAATATCTTTCAAAGTTTGGATACAATGATAGAAGAGGAAAGAAATGCTTACCACTGATAGCCTCCTGGGCAAAGTACTTGACATCCATATCTGTGTCTGTGGCCAGCTTCTCCAGCACTGGCTTCACTTCTGTTTGAAGGGCACTTTGGGACAGAGACAGATGACGAGAATTATTAAAAACTTTGTCAATGTTGGTTTTTCGTTTTAGTTTTATGTCTTTTTTTTCCAATATGCAGAGAAACATCTGATGCAGAATTTACAAAGTCGACATACTTGCTGTCAAGGACGGGGCCGATCTTCTGAAGGGACTTTGCCACATTGAAGCGTACATTGGCCACCTGGTCATTGGACATCTTGAGGACCACTGGTAGCATCTGCTTAGTGGTGATGTCCTGGCCACATGCCTCTGACAAAGCCTGAGATAAACAATACAGGTGGTCACTAACGACAACAACAACAACATTCACAAATAAATAAATAAATAAATAAATAAATAAATAGTACAGAAAAATGTGTCCCATTAATGGGACATTAACCTTTCAAAGCAACTCCAAAGACCTAAGCATGGGAGAAAGCTTATATTATGTGGTGTTGTTGACTCACATTGATGCAAAATAGAGTGGTCATCCTGTGGAGGTAATTGGGGTCGTTGGCCATGCCCAGCACTTTGGGCACAATGGTGTTCTGAGCCCACTCTGCTCCAAACTTTTCCACGAGCTTCATTAGGTTACAGGTGGCTGCTTCACGGATGGCATACACTAGAAAATTACAGAGACAACATTTTGTGTGAATAGTATGCTTACAGAGAGAAGATTGTGTGGCTCAGGTCTAATCTGTCTGACAGCACACAGATCTTGCTCAACGTCATGCCAGATCATATTCTTCATAGAAGTTTTAAATCTCACACTAATTTCTATAACGTTTGTCCATCCTAGAAAACTGATCCCTGCTCTGTTGGCTCCTGAGGTTTCTTCCATTTTTTCCTCCACATTAAAGGGAAGTTTTTCCTTATCTGACTCAAGGGTGTGTAAGAACAGAGGATGTTGTGTATGTACAGCCAGCCTATTCAGCTGGAGGCCTGTGGGCTAAATCTAGCTCTTTCACTACCTCAATAAAGCCCTTTGACCATTTAAAAAAAAAAAAAATATATATATATATATATATATATATATATATATATATATATATATATATATACACACACATTGTTTTTTAGAAGCTCATTCATTAGTTAGGCACAATGTTATTTTTAAAGGTTTTAACTGACTGATGATGTTAAATGTGTTATATTTTGTGTGTATGATGATAGCAAATGTCCTTGAATCACTGAAATGCAACACTGTTTGTTTAAACAAGAAGCTACTTCTAAGTTAGGAAAGATGCATTAATTTTTACTGTGCTTTGTACATAGTTTGTTTTCCAATTGCAAAAACTAATAAATTGGATTTTTTTAAGGTGCATTGTCAGGCATAGGAAGTGCAAATGGCAGGCCCCATGGCACTTCTAATAAAGTAATTGAATAGACCTTCTGTACAGACTGTGAAGCCCCTTGAGGCAAATTTGTGATGTGTGATACTTGGTTTATTATTAATGATAATACTAAATTCTTAAAATATATCTAGAATTTCCTCAATACTCTTAAAAAATACTGTGAGAAATTTTCCAAGTATCAGTATGATCAAACACCAGAAACAAGCTATGTGTGTGTCATGTGAAATGTTAAAATGCTAAAGAAAGATCTCTTTGTAGTAGATTCAGTGAGGAAAAGATTCTGGGCTGATTTCTGTAGTCCTGTCTTTCTTCGAAGGGCTTACGTAAGGGTGGCACAGCCCTAACCCCAGCCACAGCCAAACACACACACACACGCACTCACATATGTACGGAAACTCACACCAGCAGCATTCCAATGATGTAACCCAGCTGGCCCTTTGTCCTCAATAGCAAGCGTGTGTCTCTCTAATTGGAAAACTTGATGTGAAGAGGCTATATACAGAGTGAAAAAGTTATGCTAAAAACAGTGTTCTAGGTTATAAAATGGAGCAGAGTGTGTTGTGCATCTCTGCGGGTACACAAGTCTACCTGGCAGTTTAAACTGTTCAGTGAGACAGTCGCCCATATTCAAATGCTGGAGAGAGAAGAGCCTGGGGCAAACCTGCTCAGATACAAACTCACCCACTGAGTGACCCAAATGTGATTTTTAACTCCATTAAGTACAGTATCAATCCACAGCATGAATTACAGGCTGTGGCCTACAAGAACAAGGTCAAACTATGTGGGTTAAGTAACACATACAGAAAGTATAAGAGCACAACAATGTAGCTCAACTATCCCTTGGTGACACACATTCTGATAACTTGTCAAAACCTCTGTACTACAGGATGCAGCTGTCCTTCACATGGCTCCTTCTCTACTCACAAATATAGTATTTTGCACATGGAGTCAGGGGGCTGTGGCTGTGTGTACGAGAGACCTTTTCTCTCCATTAGCCTGTACATGATGGCAGGGCTGCAGTTTGCCACATCTCTCCCGCCTTAGCCCCCAATTTTCGCTCTCCCATCCTCTATGCTCATCAATTCATTCCCTTCAACCACAGGCTCTCTGTGTTCTCATAATAATACAGTATTACCAGTGTCTGCAGACTGGCCAGGCTCAGGTAAGTAAGAGCAGCGATGCTCTGAGATTAGGACTGAACAAAAAACAAAAGTATATTGTGTTATTTTGACTGCTATTGCCATGTGAGTCATGATTTAGTGGGAATTGTAATATTTGCATTTAATTTTCACTGAAAAAAATCAAATAAAATGACGATTTTACATAAATATATAATATTTTACTGGGGTATTGCACTTGGCCATATTGTGGTTTAGACAGTATTTAGATTAATTGCTCAGCCCTAATAGAGATAGGGAAAACCAAAATTAAATGCAGCAGTTCTGACAACTAAAGCAACCTTGCTGAAGTGTGCAATGGAGCAAATGTAGGAGAAGTTGTTTAAGAGATTGTTCAAAAAGGGCTTGCACATCATTAAGAAGTCACAGTCTGTTGTAGTGTATCAAAGGCCAAAAGCAAATAAATATGATCACAAGTGGAAAATGTGGAAACAAAGGATCTGGGGGTTATTCAACAGGAAGTTGTTTTGGAAATGGAAAGGAAAAGATTTTGGGGGGAGGGTATGGTGTTGTAAGAAGATGACTAAAACCAGAAAACAAGGGCAATAATTGGGACTAAATCTGGGTTCATAGAATAAAATAGTACTGGCAAAAAAAGCTGCTTATGTACTCATCTGGTTAAGCAACCACTTAAATAAAAAAAACAACTCTGTTTTGTGTCATGATATACTGCATCCATCTTGATAGAGCAATAAAACAATAATAGTGATCTGTATCTTCAAAAGACACTGGATAGCAGTAAAAAAAAAAAGTTCAACAGTTTAATTTAAATGCCTTAAATGAAAACTGCCATAAAAGCTCATAAACAGCCTATCATATCAATCAGTAAAGGAACGTACAAGTGACACACCCACACACCCAATCACTTAACCAGTGTGTTGCTCTGTTGCACCATCAACATGTGACAACAGAAACAGCATGGATTGAGAAAATGCAGATTGTGAGGAAATAGTTGCGGTTATTACAGCGGTTATTTTTTGTTTATCTTTAAGTCTAAGTATTACTAATCAAAAACTAGCAATATCAACCAAAATTAAACATTTTATCATAAGTGTTTCAGCCCACAGCCCCAATCTTACATAAGTGCTTGTAAACTTAAACCCCATAAGAGTGTCTTACCGTGGTCAATAAGCCAGGCCATACAGAGGGTGTTGAGTTTCTCGTCAAAGAATTCCACTCCCTGGAAAGCATGGACACCGTGCAATTAGAGCACTTTCCTGGATGTCTACAGTCAGGCCTGATAAAGTTTGTCTTAACATTGCTAATATTTCTGGTTCTATGCATGGTACTAATTAGAAAGACCTTTAAAACTTATTTTATATGGGTTTCAGCTGTGTTCCTAGACTCCATGACTCACCAGCTGTCCTGCCAACAGGGGCATGTACTCAATGATGGCGAGGCGGACCCTCCACTTCGCATCCTCTGCCAGCTCCACAATGGCCGGCAGCAGTGACTGGGAGAGCTGACGGATGCCAATCACCTCGTTCACACAGTCTAGGTTGGAGATGATGTTGAGACGCACCTCGGGGCACTGTGACAGAAAAATAATTAAGATTGACAAGTTCAGCTTATGGCTGCACGCCCTCATCACAACAAAGCATTCAGATATTAGAAAAACATATTAACCTCATATACTTCAGACTTTTTTAGCTTTATATTTAACAGCTATAGCACTGTTTTTACTTTCTCCAAAGTGAAAATTTCTTGGCTCTGACCAAGCCAAGCCACTTAACTTGATACAAACAAGACCGACTTCCAAGTAAGTTTTGTCTAGAATAATTTAACACAGGTTTATATCCAATAGCCTTAAAAGGAAATCTGCTTTAGTTCTGATTTGGACAGGATATTAACAACTGGAACAGCTAAACAGAACTTCTCATCCACATATTGCATACATCATACTGCACAATGATTTGACACTCTCAGTCAGGCTTGTTAACTGGGAGCTGAGTAGCGGCCAAATAAGGCACAGCGACAGTTTGAAAAATAAGTCAGCTCTTGAATGAATGACATGTCTGCAGAATGTTCTCCATCGTGCTCGCTTTAAAACTGTCCTCTGATAGATGCACCTTGAATTATTGAAATTTGCAAGTCAAAGCTGTCAGTTTGGACTGTAATCTAATTAGACACTCTTGGTCTTGTGTTTGCGCTGAGGAAATGGGGCCATCTTTAAATAGGACTAAGGAAAGCAGTGGAAGAACTGACAGCCTCTAGCCGTCCAAAACATTTATATACCTTTGTGACTAACCTGCCAAACTCATGTCTGATCTTAATATGCAAAATAATGTCATGGAAATTCTTTCGTTGGACAACATGTGACTGGGCTATTGTTGTTCTAGTTTAACCTGTTACGTTTGAGGAAGAATGTGCAGTTATCAGCTAAAACCCAGCCCATCGTAACATACTCACTTATAAAACACATGTTCTACATTTTCTTACTTTAACAGCTCCAGAAACTTCCAGATCACTTCAAAAGTACTGACGGTCACAAAAATAACCGACAGAACAAACAGTGCAGCAGACAGATTGATGTAAGGATGTGTTCAATTTCACTGCAAAATAGGGCTGCACAATTAATCCAAATTTAATTGAAAATGCAAAAAGTGCAATATTCAAATCACAAAACCACAAACACAGCATTAAGACAAAGTACTGTTGTGCTGCAGGAATGCCCTGGCCTCCAAATGCTGGAGTGAATATAAAAATGATCATGCAAAATGATCATTCCCACTAATTGTTATTACAATATCCATCAATAATATGTTTATATTTTCCCATACTGTGCAGTCCTGTTAAAAAGTATTATGTGCTACATGAGCAGCTGGAACTGCAGCCTTTCTCAACTTACTTTAACCAATCAAGACCTACATTTACCCCTGTACATACAATCAAAATACACCAAGCAATAACTCATCTAGTAGCACTGTGCCCAACTTTTCATTATGCTTCGCTCTAGACAGCAATTCAGTCTTTTAATTGTAAGGTCTCTGCCTGGCTGCCAAGTGCATGAATCATCCTCCTATCCAGCCAGGTGGCATCCAGGTACATATAATGGTTGTGGCTAAGTGGATTTACCCTGTCTCAATCATGTTGATCACTTAAGTCCGAATGCGTTGGTCAAACTCAGATGCTTTGCAGAAAACTTTTACTGCAAGTGTAACAAAACTAAGCACTGCCTGGTGGAGTTTGAAAGCCAGCTGTGTAAAAAAGAAAAGAGAAATCGGGGGCCAGGATTACAAGTCTGCATTTCCTTTACCTCGTCCTTGAGCTGAGCCAGGAAGAGAGGCAGCAAGTGCTCTATTGTGTTGTCCTTGCCCAGGATGGTTGAAAGGCCCATAATGACCGAGGCCAGGGCTGACTTCACATGCTGGTTGGTGTCTGAAACAAGTTCCTGGAGACAGAGAGATCAGCAAAAACAAATCGTTGAGACAGAAAGTACGTAAACAAACATCAAGACTACTGCTATGGGTCATATTCACAACACACTACACAAGTCGATTACAGCCTCCCTCTCTGTAAACACACAGCAAAAAGGACTTAATACTAGTGCAGACAACAGTCATTGCAGTTAACTACTGTGATGGAATAAGGTCAAGTATGATGTAGACAGAAATGGCATAGTATAAACAAGGGGCACTGAAATCACATTTGACCTTTATATCAAATTATATCAAAAATAATTGATCAAACAAATATCACATGGATTTCGCTACATAATCTAGTTAGATCACATTATAGATCCAAAAGGAGGCAATAACAAGAAATTTGTACAAGACTGATTCCCTACTATAGAGCACTGATTAAGAAAAATTTATACTATGAAAAAATGACCTCTGCTTAAAGTGAGAGATTTTGTTTTTATTCATTAATGGAGGAAACAGCTGGTTCAAGACAGTGGAAAATGCACACAGACTAACTGATATTTGAAACTCAAGACACTGGACTTAAACAAGTCCATCTTTGATAATGGACACTTGTAACAGTTGCTGTTTTGTTTTAGTTTATCATTTATTTTGTTTCTCATTCTGTCTTTTTAGCTGTAAAAAAGTCATACATTAACATTGTGGTTGTATGCTCAAACAAAAACATTAAAGTTTCAAAAATATTTAGGTAGATCACCTATCCTGTATGCCATGTGCAAGTATCACGAGTCATTTGTTCTGAATTATTATTTGACATTTTCACAGCTTTGTTGCTACCTGTATAGCTTTGTTTTACTGTTTATATGTTGACAGGATAAGCAGAATTATTATTTGTAACACTGATCTGCACCTTTCATAAACAATTGTCCATAAATCCAATGCATTTCATTTCACTGCAGGTCTTTCTGTACTGCCTCTACCATAATTAAAAAAGAAATAATTACAACTGGCAATGATATAAGAATTTTTAATCAGTGGCACTACAACTGAACCTACTGTTGAACAAAAATACAACAGTGCCACCTGCTGTTCAAAATCTGATCAGCACCAGCAGACACATGTCTTACCTTTTATCTTTTATAACTGCTCTACAAAACATGCTCCCTTAATGGCCACTGATGGTTAGGGTTATGTTATTGGGCATCTTCTGATATCTTAAGGTCTGTTGTGTCTACAGGTTCTAATCAGACCATATCACATTTTATTGTACATATCTGAATACTTTGTGCTTGAGTGGGTTTCATGGTTTACTCAGATCAAAAACATGGTTATTGTTTTCATAGTTATTTTCATAGTTTTAACATTTTACTCGTCAACTGCTGAAATCTGGGGAGAATGTGTGGAAAAATGTTGGGTAAGCTATATACAGCTTGTAAACAAACCCCCAGTGACCACAGTTGGAAAAGAAAACTGAGGCTAATGTGAAAATTAATCAAAACCAAGTCAAAATTCTCTGCTTCCAGCTTCTTAAATGTGATTATTTTCTGGTTAATTTACTTCTCTCGGACAGCACCTTGGACTTTGTGAAACACTGGTCAACATTTTTCACCATTTTCTGACATGTTTGTAGACCAAGCAACTAATCCATTAATCGAGAAAATAACCGATTCATGGACAATGAAAATAATCTTTCGTTGGAGTCCTATACAAGACATTTTTAGTGTGCACACTTTCGGTTTCATATCTATGAGTGGTTCGTCTTTTTTGAGATATTAACAATTGAGTCTGTAAATAAGATGTTGATAAGATGATCATTATCAGGATACCATGGAATAATGGCCAGCATTACAAAAATAAGAACCAGGTTGTAAAAACAACCCAGTTTTCGTTTAAGCAGATGTCACAACACCACATGTCTGTACAAATGCTTTGGGGAAGACTATAAAAAGATAAGCCTCTAGTCCTCTTCATGCTTAATAACTTGAAGCAAATCAAAGTGGTTTTTGTTCAGCACCAGAGAAATATCACAATGTGGCAGACAGAAAGGTTTATTTTTTACCTTGACGCAGGGCAGAATGTGAGTCATGATGATTTGCTCACGACTATCCTCTGGGAGGTTCTCACAGAATTCTAATAGAAAGACGAGTACAGTGTCAATAAAATATGGAACAGGCACGACATGAAGTTGAAACAAGTTGTTCAATGAAACCTACACAATTAATTTCTTCAACAAGTCTCAAATCAATGTGTATTCATGTACTGACCTTTGACTTTGTTGGCTGCAGCAGCACGAACTTCAGCTTCACAGTCCTTGAGAAGATTCTGGAAGGCTGGGACCAGGTCATTCTTGGTGATCTCTGGCCCAACTGCTTTCTGGAGCTGCATTCAGAGAGAAATCAATGTGTCAATATCATTATAAGCACGTGAGGAAAATACCTATACAAAAAAAGACAATGAATGTTGGTGGAGAGCCAAGAATAAGAAATACACTGTGTAACATAAGTATGATGAGCAAAGGAAAGTCATTTTTTCATCCCATCAATTTGTTAGAATTTAGCTGATGTTAAAAAAAATACAAAAAAATGTGACTGTGTGTGTGTGTGTGTGTGTGTGATTGGGGGAGTCAACTGTTGTTTTTTTTGTTTTGATTTTATTCTTACAAGAAGCATAAGCATCCACAGAAAAATCTGCTATTAACCCACTTACAGCTTCCCATGCAAACTCCTGAATGCATTACAGCAGCCTGGTTGAGCATTCTGAGTAAGAGGAACCCAGTTAAGGATGCTCTACTCCAACATTAAGTAGGTTACTGTGTCAAAGATCTTGCAGTGTTCTTTTTTTGTAAACTGTAAAATATATTTTGATGCCAAAATAAACCCTGTAAGTAGTACTTTAAAAAACTAAATACTGAGAAAAAAAAAAGGTTCAGCATGCCCACACGGACCTGTTAAACTTTGAATCATAATGTTTTGTAGCAAATTTCTTCACAGTGCTTGAGGGGAATATGTGACCACATTTTTTAGACATTATTCATATGCCTCAACATTCTGGATACTCCAGTTCCAACTCTGTCACAACTGTCATAAATTACAGCTTTTTAACAACTTAAAAACGTATATGCTTATATGTATTATATGCTGCCTGTTAGCTAGCAAGCCATTCACCAATAACTTAAAGACTTGTGGGTTTTTATTGAGTTACATCATTATGCAAAGCCAGCAACTTCACAATAGAGCTGGGTGATGTGTTAATATTTTCCAACTGGTTACCGTCAGGTCAACAACCAGCAGTGGCCAATATATTTGTGCAGGTGTGTGTGGCAGACTACAAGTGTAATTTCAAACACATCATTGTTAAACCATTGATTTAGATTACATACAAATTTTACAAAACTTAAATGTCAGTTTTAGTTTCGTTTCTCACTTTTGCTTGTTCATGTCCTGTTTTTATTGATCTAAATTTGAGAAACTGTTAATATGTACAAAAGCACATGTGCAAGAAGAGTGTTTAATTCAGGAGTAATCTTACTGAGAAGAACATGTGCAACAGAAACACATAAAAACATCAAATTAAGTAATAAGAATTTAACATTTGCCAGAGTTGAACAACCAGCAATCAGTCAAACATTATCTAAGGCTACATTCACACTACAAACCGTAGTGCTCAATTTGGAATTTTCACGCAGACCTGATTTTTTTGTTCGGCTGTTTTACCTTATTTTTTTTTTAAGTGGGCCAATATCAGATTCAGAGAGAATTGGTCATTGTCCTGAAATAACCAGCAAACAAACAATAGCAAAAAAAACTTCACACACAGCATGCTGCTGCATAAGCATGGTGGGCACTTATGTCAGCATTTACAGTTTCATTTATACACTGATGTGCAGTGAAGGCCAGCAAATTGTAAACGGATAACAAGAAAATTAGCCAAATTTTTAGTTATGGCTTTTTGTGGGGTAATAGCTGCTTGTTTCTGTGAAGTAAGTGACTTAACAGAAATAAACTTCATCCAAAATTTCAGGATATCAAAGGATACATTTCCACTGAGGTCGAACTGCAAAAAAAAAAAATCAGGCCTCTCTGATTTAGGACAACATATGAAAAGTGACCCACACCAAAACTGAAAACATCCGACTCCCTGTAATTTGTGCTATTCACACTGTTATGAAAAAACAGATCTGAGCCACATGAGCAAAAATAAATAAATATGCCTAAAATTCAATATACAGCAATATTTTGTGCTTCAAATCATCCATTTTCATAGGTATTCAAAATATGCCCCAATTCAAGAATAATTTGTCTTTAATAAGAGATTTAACCATAAAATTTGACCTGAGGTCACAGATACACCTGTACTGACTTGAGGGGAAACTCCATGTCCACTTCTTTAATAAGATATTGGCCACAAACTTGTAAACATTTGTATTGTATTTTGACCCTATCCTGGACAGTTAAATGTGCTCACACTTAAAAATCTAATTTCCTCTCTCACTTGGAGTGTGTGTGTGTGCGCGCCCTGAAATATATTAATCATGGCATTAAGCCTTGTTTTAAATGAGCAGACATCAATACTGCTTGAGCTAAATGGTTCTTAAGAACCAGACACCTTGAAGGCAGCTCTAAATATGAACTGACTTTCAACTGTCATTTTCTGTCAGTTATACATTAAAAAGGGATGACAACATGGGGGGGAAGACAAGAAGCTGTCTGCTTACCTCAGAGAACTTGTCAGCCACCATGTAGCGGACCCTCCAGGATTTGTCTTCTGCGGCCTGGCGCAGAGTTGGCATTACCAGGGTCTCCAGGTCCTCCTGAGGCAGCAGAGTGGCAATGCTGACACAAGCCTCAACTGCAAGCAGCCGCACTGAGTCCTGATGGAGAGAGGTAATGGGATTAGTTTGACCATACCCACGTTTAACAGCCAAATAAACTTACAGGAGAGCACAGAACACAGAGTGCAACAGCAGTTTAGATTGAGAAGAAGGAAGACGAGCGTTCATACCTGCTCATCAGAGGCCAGAGCAGTGAAGAGGGAAATTATGTCACTTTTTACATAATCCAGCTCCAGGACTTTGGCAAACTCCCCCAGTTTAGATGCTGCTGCACGACGTACCATAGGAGTGTCATCTGAGCACAAGGTGCGAAAATGCCTAGAAATAACGATGAAAATGCTATCCGTGAGACAAAACTGACTGGGAAACCAAACTTGTTTAGAAGCCTAACACAACCACGTCAGGTCTACATGAATTGACATATTTCATGCCATACTGTACATGAATGGTATACATAAGTGCAAATAAGGATTGTGAAGTGTTTCCTTTTGTTAAGAAGCTACTTACTGGCGGATCTCAGCCTTAACAGTGCTGGAGACACGGGGATAACAGACGCTGAACAGTCCGCAGGCAGATGTGCGAGAAGTGAACCAGTCACCACTGGCCAGACGCTTCACCAAAGGCTCAAAATGGACCTCCAGGTCAACTGGAGAGTGCTCCTGAGAGATCTTCCGCAGGGACTCCACGGCTTTATCTCTGACTACTGTCTCCTCCACTGTAGCAAGGCTCTCCAGAGGAGGCTGTGTATCAAGAAGGAAAAGGTTAGATAGGGGTATTATCAACAATTCGTGTATACAGTAAGACATTATGAGGTTTTTTTTTT